>JAYJMH010048771.1:0-13925 GCA_036873815.1 Phacellophora camtschatica
ATTTATTTATTTATTTATTTATTTATTTATTTATTTATTTATTTATTTATTATTTACAAAACTAAACTTATTTACTATTTATAACAAGAACATGGATTAATGTGAAATATTAAGTTTATAGGACCATATACTCAGTATTAAGTTACAATTAAAATAATCCGCACATAAAAATATTCCCTTTACAATAACGAAATACTTTCAGCCCATCACGCAAGTAAAAAGCTAGATTCACACAAGAAGAACAGCATTAGACATATCCCACTACCAACACAAACTCAAAAAAGAGATGATTGAATCACCATCTTCAGATAAAACAAAACAAACAACATAACCAAACCAGAAAACGAAGCAAAGCAGAACATTTCAAATATCTAGAAAGGTAACATGATAAAATGCAATGAGAATAAACGTTAACTTGAAAAAAAAGAAGAAAATAACGTTAACTTGATTCGTTGAAAGTTTCTTTATTTAGATACAAATAAATTCAGTGCAACCTCTGGCAAACTTTGGAGCCGTATTCCCTAAAGTCTAAAATAAGAAGTGTCGTAGTAGATAATGGCTACTTGCGGTGACGTAGTAGGTGAATTATCAACCAGGCTGGCCACTAATGCTCTATAAACAATGTAATTCGATTATATGATATTTAGTACTATTCCAACTACCAAAATTTTGTCATTAAAACTTTCAACATTTTAAATTCCACTTTACATTAAAAAACAAAATGTATTTTATTCACTACTTTGAAATATGAGTACTTCATAACTTTTCACCATCGTTCATTCCACAGTAGAAACCACAATTTGTTTGTACAACCCTGGCAAATGGCTGGGATATACTGTGTAAGAAGAGTGGCAAAAGCAGCTGCTTTTAAAACTGATAGCAATAATACAACTTCAACGTGAGATGCAAAATAAATCTGGGTTCAAGTCTCTGATGACCAGAATATATGGACTCTAGGAGACACTCTCTGAATTCCAAGAATTCAAAAAGAGAAAACGGGATTATGATGATGATAACGTTTTTTTTAAACTTAAAAATTCTCCCATCAACGTTTTTATTTTAAACTTAATTTTATAATTATTGACCTATCATAAATTATTATACAAATTCTTTTAAACTTAATTTTGTCATTGTTAAAAAGCATTTTTGGGTAAAAGCACGGGTTTGGGACCAGTTTTCGGAACGTCTAACTAAAAACCCTCAACCAACTCAGCTGTCTATCCTTTCGAGGTCTAAATGAATACCAGTGTTTAACACTGAGGTAACAAGTCAAAAAAAGTAAGGGATAGGAATCGCGCCCACCCCAATCTGAAAAGATAGTAGCTATCGAGAGAGGACTCTTCGGGTCGGCTCCGGCTCGGGCTGCGATCGACCGACTTAACTACTTACTTAAAATTACCTTACTCTTTTTTAAACAGTTTTCACTTGAAAACTACTACTACGTCCTATACTAAATTCGAAGATTACGGTAATTATTCTTGAGTTGACTTAAAATTAAAAAACCATCACAAAATCTTGGCAATTATAAATTCTCTTCTGCAATTGATAACGGGTCATGCCCAAAACGTCTCATTTTTATTTACTAATTTAATCGGTGCTTACATTCATTAAAATTGTTAATTGTATACATATGCAAAGCCAAAAAACATTGTACAAAATTTACAGGAAAATCCATACCTGTAACCAGTACAAAACACAGAACCGCTACGAGATTGACCTTGACAAGTTCTCAAATATGTTTGAAGCTGTGGTGTGCAATAAGAGCGATAAACTGGCTGTCCTTTTGATTCCGTTCGCTGCACGGCACACACATGTCTTCTGCAAAACGAAATATTTCAAGTAAATTTCACATTAAAAAATCTATTAAAAGATAGATAGAGATGAGTAATAGCTAGAGATTCCTTAAAGGTTGTTAAAAGATCATGCTACATATGACAATACAGTCTGAAGTAAATAATTGCATCACCACCTTTAAAAGCATGATACATAACATCCGCAGAGTTTGACTATTATGTAATAGGTGTATCAGACTCATGGACTATAAGATGTGACAAAAAGTAAGACCCCAAATTTAATGAGCCACTGATAAGAAACTTCTGGACTCAGTTTCTCGGACTAGAACAAATTGAAAAACAATAACGAATATTTGTAAACAATAGGGCTCAATCCCAAAAACCTTGCTATATTTTATATTTATGGACTTTCTGGAGTATTTTCAGTCAACCTGAAAATTGTTGGACATTGTTCGTTAACATATGTATGTTTATGACGTTCTAGAAATTCTTCATTAACAATTGTAATTCTATATTTCTTCTACCAATTTAACGCTGTACATTTCTTCTTCCTATTAGCAAATTCTTCAATAACAATTTTAGGATGCGCTTCTTTTGTTCTGCTTGTATTTATATTCTTCATTTACGATTGTAATTCTATATTTCTTCTGCCAATTCTACGTTGCACATTTCTTCTTCCCATTAGTAAATTCTTTAATACAAATTGTATGTTGCTCTCTTTTTTCTGCTTGTTTTCCTATTCTTCATTAACAATTGTAATTCTCTATTTCTTCTACCAATTCTACGTTGTACATTTCTTCTTCCTGTTAGTAAATTCTTTAATAAAAATTGTACGCTGTGGTGACTTTGTTCTGCTTGTATTATATTCTTCATTGACAAATGTAATTCTATACTTCTTCTGCCAACTCTTCCATGACGATTCTACGTTGTACGTTTCTTCTTTATATTAGCAAATTCTTCAATAACAATTTTAGGATGCGCTTCTTTTGTTCTGCTTGTATTTATATTCTTCATTGACGATTGTAATTCTATATTTCTTCTGCCAATTCTACGTTGTACATTTCTTTTTGTTAGTAAACTCTTTAATAAAAATTGTACGCTGTGGTGACTTTGTTTTGCTTGAATTTATATTCTTCATTGACAAATGTAATTCTATATTTCTTCTGCCAACTCTTCCATAACGATTCTAAGTTGTACGTTTCTTCTTCATATTAGCAAATTCTTCAATAACAATTTCAAGCTTTGGTTTCATTTTGTTCTGATTATTTTCCTATTCTTCATTAACAATTGTAATTCTAACGACTATACTAAATTATATTCACTAAAATGTCTCCTCTCATTTATTTATATTCTACCAACTTTACTTCAATCTTTTATTTCAGTTATCTAATGTTTTCTCTGAGAAACAACCTGTCTTTATTACTTTCATTCTAACTTTACGAAATAATTTATTTAAGATAAATTTGTTTTGTAGAATCTTGTTTCCCGATTTTCCTTGCAATAAAACCATATTATGACAACAACTTGGGAGGTGATATGGTATTATCTTGCATAGATAACAAAACTTGTAGCTTGGTCGACTTTACAAGGTAGTCGCTAAAATAGTTTAACTTTCGTTCAAGTCTATAATCAAACAGGGGCAGGGGGGTGACCACCCTTACCACTTTTTGGTTGCCTCAGTTAGCTATTTTGCTGGTCATTTTGTTACTGTTCTTGCAGCTCATTCATCCAGATCTTTTCCTTAAGAACCTTGCCCACCCCTAATCTTCCGAGCCGAGCTGTGCTCATCCATCCACCCTGGGTCCATCTTCAAGGAATAAACTCATCTACCTTCTTTCCAGTGAACACACTAAAAGTGCCCTAAACATGGCAAGATCTGTTACCAAAACAATAACATACAACCAGATAGCACAAGTGTAGCTTTCCAATATATGCTTTATATTATTTTTAATACTGTATGTGCATATATATATTTTAAGAGAATCAACGGATACAAGGACAGCCCATCTAAAATTAACTTGCAATTCGGTTCACTAATGCACACGCACTTGGCATATTTCCAAATTCTCCGTAACTAGCAGTGAGTCTTATAATACACAAGGTTGCAATTGTCACAGTGAATTGGCAGGAAACGTTTATTAACTAAACATGAATGCTGGACGTTGGTGAATAAAATGTTCAGATGGCTCGCCCAGGGCTTCAATGCCAACGGCTTCAGACTTTACAATAGCTAATTATGGCGAAAAAGAAAAACTCCGATTGCAAAACAACTTATGAGAAAAAGATTGATAATAATTATGAAACGTGATTATAAATTTCAGTAACTAATTATGACTGAGATTTGAAGTTACTTAGATCATAATCTGCTACAATCCTACGTTTTAGAATAAAGTAAAGAATTGTTCTGATAATGGAATTGCATTATCACTGTCATCTAAATATGTATCTTGATTGAAATCTCATGCATACATTGTCAAATTTGTTACATATTTTGTCTGATCCGGCAACGTAACAAGAAAACCATATCTTTATTGGTAAACACAACTTTTGAATGCTTTGAATATTGAAAAAAATCTCATTATAAAAAGGATTGAGGTAAACCAAAAAAGGCAACACTCAAAAGCACACAACCCAGACACACTAAGACCTCTAGGATTGCATATGAATAACATGTCTAATGGTTAAAAAGAACATCTTAGGTTTTGAGCATCGCAAGACAATCTGATTATTTAGCCTTGAGGTGAACCTACGGTTGCAGTATGTGTATAATGTAGACAAATCATCAATGTCATTATTTCTAAGAAGATGAACATGTCTCAGTCGAAATTATAAAAACACGTTTGATTCAAGAGAAAAATGTAGGGTGTGTTTTTGTTTCGCCACGATAAAAGGGTATTATGATCAGGCATCTTCTTAATCGGGTAAGGTATCGTAATCAGGCATCGTCCTAATATAATAGGCATTGTCTTAATATTAATCAGCATCGTCTTGCAAAGTCATTATCTAATTATAGTTTATATAACATAAGTACAGTGTAACATAAACGTTGATACAATTAGAGTCAGAGGCAAACAAAGCAAACGTTATCAGACTCCGATGATAGCATAACCGTAAAAGGCCTCGGTGTGCTACAGTAAAACCTCGCAAAGAAGAATTTAACTTTTGAGCATTCGTTGTGCAGGATTTTCACATCTTAAAGATATAGAGCTGTTACTTTAGGAAATGTTGGTGGAATATTTATTTTCTGTGTTACTCAAAAAGCCAATGATTCTGGTCTAATATGGCCTGGAAAAGTACATTTTTATTTTTTGGTGACTTAATTCAGTCTCACTGGTTCTTAATTTTCATTCTCTATTTTGCAAAGATTTATTGAATTTAACAAGTTCAAAGATTTTCTAATAGTATCATTATTTCTATCGTAGCTTTGTGACACTAAATTCACATTCTGAAGAGGACGTTAAGTCCAACATGCCTCAGCCGTGCAATAGGACGATTCAGTGGTGCAAAAGGCCTCAGCCATTTAAAATTGCAGTTGTCTTTCATTTCATATCGGTCAAGTATCTTACTATCACATGTAATATACACATCGGGTGTCTTAACAATGTATACAGATTCGCATTGATCTGGCATTGATCTGGCATTGATCTAGTACCGATTTGGTACTGATTTGCATTGATCTGGCATCAATCTGGTATTGATTTGGTACTGATTGGCATTAATCTGACATTGCTCTGGTACTGATTTGTATTGATCTGGCATTGATCTGGTACTGATTCGGTACTGATTTGCATTGATCTGGCATTGATCCGGTACCGATTTGGTACTGATTTGCATTGATCTGGTACTAATTTTCAAGGGACCCACCACACAAGAAACATACAAAATTTTCAGATTAAAAAGAACTGCTTACAAAACAAATTAATGAAAAAAATTAACAAAAGCTATAAGGACCAAGTTTCTATATTTCTTAAAATGATATACCAACTGATAGGTGCCACTCAATGAAAAACTGTTGCCAAACTGGTTTTACCACACAATGAAGAATGTACATGACTGTCAAAATCTACCCTTCAAAACTTCAAAAGGCGAAGGTAATGATGTTGGTAAGATAATATTTTTTATTTATTTGTTATTTTGTGTTATTTTGAAACATACCTATATTTCAACAAAAATTCGAAAACGAAGCTCGTAAGTCCAAAAACAATCTAAAACAAGACCCATAAATCAAAAGCATTCTGAAAACGAGGCCCGTAAATCTCACAACATCTCGAAAACGATACCATACTGGTCCGAAAGCAAAAAGGATAAATCTGACAGAATTTTGAAAACAGAATCCAATAGCATAGATACAATTTGAAACCGAGACACGTGTATTATTCTGAAGAAATAAGCCCCATAAATCCGGAGCCATTATGCCCTATAATCCAGAACTATTCTAAACTGATAGTGGAAAACAAAAAAAATGAACAATCAACCACAAATCCGAAAATGATATCCGGAAACAAGATGAAAAGAATTATCAATCCGGAAGCGGTTCTGACTAAAAAAGGCACCCATAAATTTGCTAACCTGAAGATGTGAGCTAACGCACCTCCTCTTGATCGAAAGGACATTGATAAAGGATTAAAACGTTCTGTGCAGGAAGCATGTTACGCACGCATTTTTGTTAATGAAAAACTTAGTTTCTTAACAGTTTAGCAGCTTCTAGTACTGAAAGTTCTTTATAGACTTTTCTTTAGGTTATGTATGTCTTCACTCGAGGTTTGCAGCTGATAACAAAATAACATTTTTTGCAATTCAATCGACCTAAATTACAAGGTATATGGCTGTTAATGCTAATAAGTATTAACGCTAAGAGCGTTTTTGTAAAAGGTGGATCCTTTAAGCGTTACTATGTATTACATTTTCCTAATTTTCAGTATGTATTACATTTTCTTAATTTTCAGTATGTATTACATTTTCTTAATTTTCAGTATGTATTACATTTTCTTAATTTTTTAATAACTATTCCAGGGTCTAACTCCCTAAAAAATTAATTTATTAGAATTTGAAACGCGACAAATATTGAGAAAATGGTCGCCAAAGAAAAAGAGCATTGAAAATGAGATATGAATGTGTTTAGCCAGTTCCTTTTCCTTCTTTTCAAAAGAAAAGGACAAACCGTGGGAAACGATATTCCTTGTTGATTATCAATGCATGAAAGGTGGAAAAGGAAGCTAATTGATATTCCTTATCGATTATCAATGCATAAAAGGTGGAAAAGGAAAATTCACAGGATGCTGACGTGATCTTTAAAACAATGTGCGTTGTAATTGAAAGGAAAGCTGCGCAACAAATTTACAATTTATATTACTTTTGAATTTCTTTTTATTTCACTAAATGTCCACGAACATACTATGTTATCTGAGATAAAAAACCCTCTGTGGAATATCGCTGGAAGTCGAGCGTCAAAGTTTCTATGAGCTGGCGAGTAATTCGCTAAATAAAAGCAAAGGACGGCGCCAGCCCTATAACAGTTAGGGTAGTGGCTTTGTGAAAGAATTAATTGCTGAAGTATAGCCTAACATTTAAATACCGACCTAAACTCCAGTCCTCCCTTTGGTGCAATTTCTGAAATTCAGGCTTCAAACGTGAATGTTGGACGTAGACAATCTGTATCAAAGGCCCAAAAAGAATCGGAATTAAAGGCCCAAAAAGAATCGGAATTAAAGGCCCAAAAAGAATAGGAATCAAAGGCCCAAAAAGAATCGGAATTAAAGGCCCAAAAAGAATCGGAATCAAAGGCCCAAAAAGAATCGGAATCAAAGCTTCAAAAAGAATCGGAATAAAAGGCCCAAAAAGAATCGGAATCAAAGCTTCAAAAAGAATCGGAATCAAAGGCCCAAAAAGAATTGGAATCAAAGCTTAAAAAGGAATCGGAATCAAAGGCCCAAAAAGAATTGGAATCAAAGGCCCAAAAAGAATCGGAATCAAAGCTTCAAAAAGAATCAGAATCAAAGCTTCAAAAAGAATCGGAATCAAAGGCCCTAAAAGAATCGGAATCAAAGCTTAAAAAAGAATCGGAATCAAAGGCCCAAAAAGAATCGGAATAAAAGGCCCAAAAAGAATTGGAATCAAAGGCCCAAAAAGAATCGGAATCAAAGCTTAAAAAAGAATCGGAATCAAAGCTTCAAAAAGAATTGGAATCAAAGGCCCAAAAAGAATTGGAATCAAAGGCCCAAAACGAATCGGAATCAAAAGCCCAAAAAGAATCGGAATCAAAAGCCCAAAAAGAATCGGAATCAAAGGCCCAAAAAGAATCGGAATCAAAGGCCCAAAAATAATTGCCAGGAACTATGTCGTGGTATTTACTGTAGCTCTAGCTAAAAAAACTGACTTTCTTGTATTCCCGTAACGGAATGAGATTTCAAAAATCATAGGAAGCCAGAGGTCTGAAACGATTGAAAATTAAAAATTCATATTAACATGTTAATGAGGAAAGAAATTTTAACAAAAAAGAGATGGAAGAAATAAGAATGAACTTGAGGTGAAGATGTTGCGTGAAGTTGTCGTGAGTACGGTTGAATAAAGAACCAAAGGCCTTGGAAGAAAAAAGAACACCAAAATCTTCTTGTACTATTTTGTGTTTCGGTCTTCTACTTGCAAAGTTTGTCACATTTCAAAGAGGCAGGAATTTAAAAGCAAACTACGTGCTTAAAAGTACAATCTCCTTAAAACAGGATAAAAAATAAATGATGCGAACGTTGGTCAAAATATTTATTAAAGTGAAAGCTCAAATCGAATAAAAATGATTGAGCTCCTTCAATACTTCTCTACTCCTTCAATACGTCAAAAATTTTAAAAAGTAAAAGAACGTGCTTAAAAATCTAATCTTGTCAAGAAAGAACACAAAATATGTGATTTGAACGTTGGTCAAAGAATTGATTAAATTTAGGGTTTAAATCGAAAAATGATGAACTCTTTCCATAGCCACAACACGCGAATTTTGTCAAATATCACGATGAATCGTTTTGATTACAGTCGCATTTACCAGAAAGTGATCTTTATTTCAATAACAACACAATTAAACTGAAGCAGATTGGTAAACCTTTTATAAACTGGTTAGTCCTAAGAAACGCCTCGTTTTACGACAGAGATTGAAATTTCAAAAGAAGAAGCAAGTCTTCTTTGTACCAATGACAAAGATGGAGTAAAACTGCTTGGATCATTGGTTGATTGGTCTAGACACGAGATTGAACTGATCACGTGTTTCTGTTTTTAATTTTCTTGCTCAACTCGAGGGGCACTTCGCTTCCTTCAGAAAGCGTATGAGTTTTTAGAATAATTTTTTTTAGAAATTTGTGGTATAATTTCCGGAAAACTAAAAGATAAACATAATGTTTCGTTTCGTAAAAGATATACACAATGTTCAAGAGCGAAATTCGCCTTGGTTGAACAAATGAAGCAATAAAAACCTCCAATGGTCGTAAAAAACCAAATGTTTTTTCGGTGGATTTATCGTCGGCTTTAATGTTTCCACAAATGAAGCTGCAGCAGTAACAACTAATAAACATCTACACAAACTGTTTTCAGTGCTCCACGTAAAATTTGCAAAACAAGTTTTCAGCAAAATTGGTTTTTCTTTACCATTGTCCGTGATTCTGTAAGATTTTGTGGGTACAGAATCATTTTCTAAAATGTGTTCCGCCTATCCTTTTTGACGTAGCGGTTTGCTTCACCTCACTATATCAAGTAAATAAACAACAACATTTGGCCATATGGGGTGGTGTTTAAACGTCCCAAACACCTTGATGAAACCAATTTATAAAAACCTAAAACCCTTAAAAAAATAACTATGCAAAACAAAATTATGTGGTTGAATAAAGCGAGTTTCTGAAATATGGGACTTAACTTATCTGCGTCACTGCTACTTAAGGATGTAGGCAATTTAAATAAAGGTAGATAGGCGTGGAAATTTAGATAGAGATGTATTTTGTCCTGTGCCATAAATTTGTCCACAGGGAAACACGCATCTCAAAAGCCAATCTGCCAGGAATCACTATCTTAGAAACGTGGTAACTGGTTCACTCGCAGAGATCAAAGGTCAAAATAAGGTAGATCACGGGAGCTCACACACCATAAAGCTTATATTCAAGGCATCGGTCTGAGCATACGTCTGAGCATATGTCTGAGCTCACAAAAATCAAGAAAATGTGCGATAACCAACAAATTGCTGATTTCAAAACAATAGAAAAATTCAATTGGCCTCCTACATAAATAACTCGCCAAGCAAAAAGGCAGACTATCACCTCCGTGAAACGCTCAGTTATTATTAGCCCGGAGGGGGGGGGGGTGCAGTACCTCCTGACTTTGGCAGGGGGCATGTCCCATATCTTTGGGTCTGGGAAATCAATTCGATGATATAATCGAAGATCCAAGATCCCCCTTGCCCGAGTTAGATGGTACTGCCTCCCTGGGATTCCTAGTTGGCCTTAATTAGTATTAGTCAACTAAATTTTAAATATTAAACTGTAAATAAAGATATTAGTTATATGCATGCATATATATATATATATTATTAGTATCTTCATTCCAGTCACAAAAAGTATATCTTAACATTTCCTAAATTAATGCCTCACTGTGCATTGAAATGTAGAAACTCAGAGTCAAGAAAACATGACAGCGGTGAGGAGTACAGCGATGGGAAAGTTTGAACACACCCTAGATTACCCGTGATCGTGAAAGACATGATAATATTTACGAAAACTTCACTAATTGCAGCCAAATAAGAACGGTTCAGAGTCTGCTCTGGAAACTGTGGAAACAGCATAAAGAACAAAGAGTTTTGCATTGATATGCACTTCAGTGCAATTGAATGCGAATTAACCCCTTTGTTAGGGATTAGCCATCATTGAATATCACAAGTGAAAACATACTGAGAAATTAAATGTCCGGCTAAAAACCCCTTTTGTTTGTCGCATTCAGTTGAAATCACAAAAAGGAGAGCACTGATCTGAAGTTGACAAACTCTGAGATTTATCATCATAAATATTAATATATTCAAAATTCCTTCTATGGTATATTCAATAATTCCTCAAATTAGGTGACATAAGCGAAAACTGATGTGCTGATCTCCGGATTCCTGCGGCTTTCCAAAGACCTGGGGGGCATGGGTTCTGGGGGGTTTGAGAAAAGGACACTAGACACTAAGATACATATCATAACAACTTTTGAGGTATTTCCAGAAGAAACCAAACATATAAAAGGATCTTATCGTTAAGGAGGCTTGGTTGACTGAGATTTAATTCGAAAATACAGCATTGTGATAAAATCTATGATTCTCTTTCGAAATTGTGCGACTTCAAATGAAGACAAAATGATAACGTTTCTAAGATTAGCATAATCTCACGACACAATGAGACAAAAGTGATTTAACTGTGGTAGAACGCCAAGAACATATATTTGATTTAGTGCAATCAAAGGGGGGTGATTTAGTGATTTGTTTGCCATTCTTTGTGATTCATCGAGATTTATTTTTCAAAACAGTCAAAAACGCTGAACAGAGCTATCTTTTGAGAAATCTTTGAAAGCGTCTTTGCTTTTCAAATTGCTTATACTATATTGGACCACTTTAATAAATGTTTTGCTTGAAAGGAAAACAGAATTTCAGAAATGATAAGATTCTTAAATGTTACATCATAGTTATAGTTTTTCTCATTACTATGGTTACATAAACAGAGTGACAACTGCGAATTACACTAATAATAATAACAATAATAATAATAATAATAACAATAATAAACAACAAAAATAAACAACAATAATAATAATAATAATAATAATAATGATGATGATGGACTATATCTGCCAAAGTTACAATTTAATACACGAACTATATAGAAAGCTACATATTATATGGCATGGCAAGAATGGACAATACTACTCTACGTACTACCTTCAATCCATTTCGAAAGCTCATACGATAAGTAATCGAAAATGCCTGTGATTTTTTATTTAGCAAGACCAACAAAAGTGACGAAGAAATATTTGTGAAAAATGTTAACAATGCGAGAAAGTTCTAACTTAATGTGCAGTCAAATCTGAGCAAATAGATATTTTGTGACATTTGTGGAAATAAAGATAAGTTCTAATAGTATGCCATTCAAAGTCGGTAAAAGCAAAAAGACGTGAAACACCACAAGTTTTATACATTGTTAAAATGTACAATAGAATGGAACAAAACACAAACTTTGGCATTAAATTAAGACAAAAGGTCAACAAAACAAAAATAGATCAGATTTTGTATTCTACAAATGTTACTTTTAAAGATAAAGCTGAAAGACATCTCTGAACTCAAAATCTTGAAAACTCAAAATCTTGAAAACTCAAAATCTTGAAAACTCGAATATGTTCGTGAGGAGAAAACCCGGTTTATCACTTGACAATGTGTGAAACAAATTATGAGTTATGATTAGTTGACTCATGTTTTATTCAAATGAAGAAACATTTTTTTGGCAAAAGGACAAAGAGACTACTTACCCAGGTAAATATACAAACGGTCGACTGTCCGAACAAGAAGTGTTTTCGATGAAAATCAAAGCGACAACAAGCAGCAGCGATAAGATGATGGGGAATCCAAAGCGTCCGTGTCGATCCATATCTGTCGTGTAATGCCTGTTGGTTAACCAGTCCTCAGCTCGCATCCAACACTGCAGCATATGAAACCAGCCCAAGCAAACCACCGTAGCTTTGTCGCTTCTCTCTGTTGTCATCAGCCCGCGGCCAGAACATGCGCAAAGGTAAACCCCTGAAGACAGAAAAACCAATCAACAATAGGAACAAGTTAGCGGAACCAATCAGAAAATCGAAATTAAATGCTAGCAATTGGGCATGGGAGAGGGAACCCCCCTTGCTCTTGGAAAAATTCCTCTTGTATTATTATGTCTGTTCATTAGACGTCTCTGTGTTTGGCCAATATCCAATTATTTTTTAGAAGCTCTCAATTCCCAGAATATAATTATTCGACGGAAAAGGAAATGCATTTTGAAATAAAATAAAGCTCTGAATTCGTAAGTTCAAATGAAACATTTTAATGGATTACGAATATGGCCACATACAGAGTTTTTTTGGGGTAAATTGTTTGCATGAAAAAGATGAAAAATTGGAGACATCAAAGAAATAAACATCTTTTCAAAGTAGCTAAAAAAATGAAACTAAACACCAAAATTTTAAAATTAATCCCATGAAACGGTCATGGAAACAACGAAAAATACTAAAACGATGTGAAAAAATGAAAAATGGTACAAATGGTGATATTTTAATAAACGCGTGGTTTTAGTAACTAACAATCAACATTCCAACACTCCACGGTTTCTCACGCCTGCCCAGATATATTTTAAAAGAAAAGGAGATCATATTGCCAATGGGGCATCCATAAAGTACCCTTGTGGGGGTACATGTCCCATGTTCGTACGGGAGTGTGCCGCTGAGATTTTATAAACTTTTTTAATGTTAAAATTTTTGTGTATACCCAATATTAATGTTATGTTTCATTCCCATTAAAATTTGAAACATTAAGGCATTATTATTAAAATCATACCCATTTTTAGAAAATTTATTGCCTTCAAATTCATCTTTATCGGGAGGCATATACCTGTACCCATATATTATGATGTACCCCCTGGGTAAAGTAAGTGTGGTAAATCGAAAGCGTATTGTCAGTTTTTCATATAATTTGTTTGCGTACAAATGGGGAAGGGGGGAGGGGGATGAAAAATAATCAAATTAGTGCATAAGTACGTTATGGATGCCCCAAGGAGATCTCGGCCCCCGTCAGGAAATTCTTCTGAGCGTTCATTGGTTTAAATTGGTTCACTCCCAGGAGAATCGAAATAATAAATCGCTATATTCGAATGGGAATCGAACAATGAAAGTCGTGGAAAGAGTACTTCTGCTGCTGTCGCATAAATTATATTATATCACCTCAAAACGTTTTAGGTAATTACCCAAGCAAGCATGGCCTAGTGGTTAAGGCGCCGGACTCATAATCGCAAGGTTGTGGGTTCGAGTCCCACCGAGGTCATACTTGCTGCGAAAGTGTGAGGAGAGCTGCTAACTCTCTGTAATTCCAGGTAAAGGCAAAAAGAATCACGA
>JAYJMH010048782.1:0-13925 GCA_036873815.1 Phacellophora camtschatica
TTCAATAATTTGGACAACGTAACCCTGGAATTATGGAATCAATTACCTTCGGACATTAAAACTGCAAATAGCACAAACTCTTTCAAGCATGAGATCAAAAACGTTTACATGCAAAACTTACTGAAAAACGAAGATAGTGTTAGCATATACCGCTAATTCTATCCATATACTTTCTTTAAACTTTTATTAGGATAAACATTTATTTTCTATTTATTTTTTACACACCTCTAAAGGGGACCATCATGGAATTAAGGTCACCTCGACCTTTCTGATGTTATCCCTGCCACTCTAGTTAGGGGTTTGTGATATTTTAAAAAGTTTATTCATTTATTCATGCTTTTGCTATTTTAAAACTTTGTAAATATTTTATACCTTTAATTTAAATTTTAACTGTATTGTAAATTTTTAGTAGCGAAAATACAAATACACACTCAAAATGATGTTTTGTTTTTTAATTTCAGTACTAGAGCTGCAAGAAGAAGGGCAAGGAAGGAGTGAGGCTAGTAAAGTTGCATTAAATGTTAAGAAAGCAAGACCTTATTTAAAAGATTCAATTGTTGAACAACATCAAGATGTAGGCCGTGTTGAAACCAAGAAAGGGCACAAACGTTTGTTTTTAGTTATATTGTGAAAAATTTTTTTCAAAGCAGAAATGTTGTTCTAATGTTATGAAAAGTTAAGCGAAAGGCTTGTTTGGCACTTGTCGTTTATTGTTTTTTTTTTTGCTTTATACAAATACATGCATGTTTCGTTTTTGTATTTTGTTTGCTTTTTGAACAAAGAGAAGGTATTCATTGGAAATGCAAAGTGAATTGATATTTCGGAACATTATTCCCAGAAAGTTCTAAGCCCAAGGGGGAGGGGTAACTACCATCTATCTTTACCGGTATGGGATGTTCCATTTTTGCGGGTTGGTTTTTTCAGTCAGAAAAAAAAAAATTGGGAAACATTTTTGAGAAAACCATACATTTTGAGGTATATCTTTCAAAATACTTGACTACATTATTGGATTTTTGTCATAATTATTATATGATGATCTTGGAGTGTGTATTTTCTATTTATGGTCTGTAGTTATTAATTTTTATGGTATGCATTTTCTATTTCCTATAGATTTTGGGATATGGTTTTTGAAAAATTGGTTTTTAGGGTGTGACTTTTGGGTCAAATTGTTTTTAGTATCTCGGAAATTTTCATTTTCAACATTTCTGTAAAAAAATTAAATAAGCAAGTTTAAAAACAAACAAATTTGTATGTGACTTTACAGGGCATTTTTGGTTTTGCTGTTCTTGTGATTTTTTGGGCCGTGGTGAGGGCGTGGCGTGTATATTCTCCTTCGCAGTTGCCTCCGCATGCACTGTTGCTTCAGATGATCATCAGATTAAAACGTGACTGCGCGCGCAGGTTGACCTGTTTGGAAAGAAAAATTGAACAAGATGGTGGGCATATCTGGGTTCATTCGCAGCAGTTCTTTCCCAATAATACTTTTGTTTGTCAGTTTCTGTTGTTCTTTTGAGCCAACAAGCTTTGTAATATGGACAAATAATGGGTACGTAATTTGAATTTTAGTATTTCTTGATTTACTCATGGCTTTTGGCTGGTTTACGGAGCCGTTAAAAACGAAACAAAAAAGCATTAAAACATTGTTAGCATAATACTAGCTTATGATCTGACGATGTTGTTTTGGCCTATAATAAGCCACTTTATTTGAATTTAATAAATAAAGTCTCATTTCATTATGACTTACGTGTCTTGTTGTATGCGGAGGGTTGATAGATAGTTTGTTTTTGGAGTGTAATATTTGGTTGGGCGTGACTCTGTTGTTGGTTGTGTTATTATTTTTTGTCTCAAAGAAGGGTTATAATAATGAGTTGAAAATAATACGAGTTAGATTCTATGATAGTTTGATATCACTCAGTTTTCATACTATCTATTTATTATACATCATATGACACAGACAGTATAAATAAACTGATATGTTTAAATTCTGACTGAGATGGTAAATATTTATTATTATCCTTCAGTTTTTTTAATGTTCTCTCTGCCTGTAATTGAAAGACAAGTTTTAAGGTATTTTTTCACACGGACAACAACACAAAAGACAAACTAGGTAGGTTGGAAAACTTGAATCCACTCACAGTGAAATGAAAATGAAAAGTGATGCTTTAAAAGAAACTCTGTTTTCATCATCCAGAACAATATAAATCATCCAAAATTAAATGCATGCACTAATAACTTTTTTTAAGTCTTGAATTTGTGTTTGAAGCACTAATGCAGACTGGTCAAATATGAAAGTTCACATATGACACTTTACAGGCCTCTCAGTGGAAAACAGTATGGGAGAGCAATGAACTAATCTTCTGGCCAAAAATTAAGCTTCTCTTAAGAATAAGATTCAACAATCAACTTCATCCTCAGTTCATTTAATTGTTAGTTAGTTAGTTAAGGTGCTTGATTTAATCAACCATGGTTGGGCTCTAGGCGATCGAACACCTTTCATTTAATGTTACAAATTGGTTTTTATTTGTTGTGTTTATTATTTTTATAGAGAAATCAAATCTTCAAATGAAGTGACGCTTGGTCATGAAGTTTCATTACTGGAGTTACAAAGTAGATATTTGAAAGAATATCTGCAGTCATCAAAATTAACTGTTATATTTTTGCAGGATAAGGTGAGAAAATAGATAGATCAATTCTGGTCACATTTGTTTTTACCCAGACTTTGATACGGGACCATTATCTGGAGAACAAACGAGGTAGTATATATCAAGTTGTTCTTTCTACTTCATGCTGAAGTGCCAAAGCAGGGTTTGGTTTATAGAGTTTGAAAATCTGAAATTACGTTCAACCAGTAAAAATTATACATTACTTAATTTTTGAAGTCATTGAAAAGTTTAACAAAATGCTGAAGGAAATGGAATAGATACAGTTGACATCTGTTATGTGAAACTCTTACGGAAAATTAAAATCTGTTCAAGATAGAGAATGTTGGAATTAACATGCAGTATTTCATAAAAAAGCATGGCAAAAGGAAATAAATTATTTTTCGAAATAGCGAATGTTTGAGATAATGTGCAGTTGAGACAGCGAATGTGAACTGTATGTATTTTGAGATGAAATGACTTATTTTTGTTTCTTGTCAGTTATAAACTTTAGAATTCTACACTTTTAATCTCCATGAAGAGTTTTTCACTGTTTTTGTTGGCATATTTTTTTGTTACTATTAAGCTCGGGTATGATATGAAATATTTTACAAAAACACAGATCTAAACAATATAAAGATAAACAGTATGTCAAATGCAATATTTGAATCTTTTGTTGCAGCTAAGTTCTGATGATCTTACCAAATATGGAAGAAAGTCATTTGAGAACAAGAAATCAGTTTTTCAGAACATGCAGAATTATTTGGAATCTTACAAAAACTTGGTGTTACCATCAGTAGGCCATGGAGAAAATGAGGAATCATTCATTCAGCATATGAAGAAGAAGCACATTGGACATGCTAAGGAAATTTTTAGTTCTGGTATGTCATTTTCATCAATGAAAGTTGTGAATAGAAGTGTAATTCTACACTGGACGGCTTGCTTGTTAATAAAATATGGCTGTGTGTTTTGATACATGTATTTAGTAGATGAAGAACAGGCTTAGCTGCGTGAGTGAAGCTAATGGCTCTCATTTTCCTCCAGGCTCACCTCAAATGCTGGAGGAGAGCTGTTGATTGCTTTCCAAGAAAATAAAATTGCTATCCTCAAAGTTGCTTACTTATTGTTTCAGCAAATCCATGCAACAATAGCTCCCCTGAACAGTAATGCACAATGAAATAAAATGCACAATCCATATATTTCATATATAGATATAATCTGTAATTTGTATAGATATATTCTTTCTTTTTCTTCTTCCTTATTTGTTTCTTCGTTCTATTGTAGAGGCTGGATGAAAACAAAAATATACAAATTCTTTTAGTTCACAATATTCGTTTCATATTCATTTAAAACATTAAATTGTACTTAAAATTCACACCAAATAGGGGCATATGACTAGAAAGCTCTCTCTGAGTTATTTCCATATGTCCCTCAGCTTGTTTTATTGTTGTATATCTATTCATTGAGCTGTCATTTAGTTGATTAATTCATCATTCTATACAACTTAATTATTAACTTTAAAATATTATTGTAATTTGCTGAGAATATATGAATGAAATGAAGCAACAAGGGGAGCAATTCAGAGCCTGCTAATAATCTTATGTACAGGCCTTAAGTAGAGAATGGTGATGATTTTAATAGCCTTTTTATGTCAATACTTTTTAAGAAGAATGGAAAAATTCTCAGTATTTCCAGGCATTGAATACAACCATTAAGATGACTATAGAATTCTCAATGAAATAAAGATTGGTCATGAAATAAAAATAAAAATTTGAAAATTTATGTGAATGGGAACTTTCCATGACACTTTGTTTTCATGAGGTTTATTGCTAAAAGACCAAAATGTGCAATCTGTCATTTAATTTTGAAAACTATTTTATGCCACAATTTTTTATTGCCACAATCGTAGCCAAAAGGTCTCGAGACAGCAGACAAATTTCGGTGAATTTTACTCAAATAAATAATAATCTTAAAAATTTAAGAAGCAAAACTCCTCCCCCCGTCTCAATGTTGTTTTTTCAGATGTCCACATTCATTGGCAAATCGAATTCCGTAAGATCTCGTCCAACAACATTGACACCGGGGGAAGGGGGGAATTATTTCAGGCATGTACCCGCTTAAATTTTTTGTCTCAACCCTTATGGCGAGGATTGTCTGTGACTACAAATAAACATGTCCTCCGTTTGCCGTGCATATTTTCATATCTATAATTGATAATTAACATTAGTTTTTTTTTATTTAAACCGAGTATTTGACAAATAATCCATATAACAAATAGGCTGCAATGCTGCTCGCAAGTGCTTTGCTAAATATATGAATTGTGAATCGATGGTAACACCTTAATTTCCTGGAAATTATTAAAAAATATATAAATATTGAGCTAAAATCAATTCCTTTAATCCTACATGTCTGATTCTGATAATTGCACTATATATATATATAAATATAAAACTTAAATACAGTTTCTTTCCGATCTGTTCAGTCTTTTTTTTTAATTTAGTCTGGATCATAAAGTTTTATTTTTTCAAAATGAAATATTTCGTGCTTTTTGGAGCTGTGAGATTTCAGAAAAAAACTAAAAGAAAGATGTGCTATAAGAGTTTAATTTCCAAATCAGTTTTTGTTTGAAAAATGCTTCACTTTTACATTTTTATTTTCAGACATTGATTCATGGAAGTATACCTCCAAAGATGATGAAAATACATTATTAATTTTCCATTTATCTCCAGTTCAGGGAAGGTAAGACAGACTATTTTTTGTCAACTCATACACCCTGAAAGCAATCAGAACTGTTTATGAATCATTTTGATATACAAGCATTTGCAGGGGGTCAACATATGATAATTGAATAGCAGTTTTACTTAATGATTACTCATCTATATTAAATATGACTCTATTACCCCCCTGTTATTCATCAAATCTCTGGTATCTGCTTTTGTGCCATATGTTGTATTAAGGAGGAATTAAGCTAATGTCCTGTCAAAATAAGATTTAAAAAAAATTGAATTTGACTGTTTTTTATTCCCATATGGTTTTTGTGTTGAATGTTTATGGTGTGTGACATATACACATACAGTCGACTCTGGCTATAGTCACTCTGCTTATAGTCATACTCCAGTTATTATCACATCACCTCTGTTGTTTCCAAAATTTACTTCTGCTCTAACAAACCCTTATAAATGAACTCTGCTTAAAGTAAAGTCACAATCTGCTTATAATCACATTTTTCTTGAAAATATTTGGTGTGACTACAACCAGACTTGATTGTAATTTTAATAAGATGTTGATTGACATTAGTTTCTGCTATGAACTTTTCTCATTTTTATTTAGCACTGAGAAAGGAAAGATTTCAATTTTATCACACAATGGTATGTTTTTTTTTACTATATATATATTTTTTATGATATATTTTCCTTTGCTGTCCATTCGAGGGGAATTCTCAAAATTAGAAAATTTACTCAGATAAAACGAAAGCAGTTGAATCTGCATATTCAATTCCTGAAACATATCCAACAAATTCTGATATTTTATTGAAAATGTTTGCAAACCATTGTGAAATTAATTCTCCAAAATTTATATTTAAAAATATATAATTTTACTTCATTAAAAATAGACTGATTAAATATTAAGATTTCATTTAAAATCCTTTTAGAAATTATGCTAGTTTTATAGCATCTTCATTACTGAATATTGTATGACTTATCATGTCTAAATAAATGCATATAATATTTAAAACAATTGTAATAATTTTTTATTACTGAATATTGTATGACTTGATATTTCATTGATATCTATTGCTGAACATTGTATGACTTAATAATTTTGAATCTTTGTATCATGGTTTATTCATTCATCAGATGACGTAATTAAAAGCGTGATATCTCAGCTGCCAAGAAACATTTTGTACACTGCTGCACTGACAGCGTCCGAACCTTCACAAGTAAGTTTTGCGTTGTAATACGTACGGAATTGCCCTATTCTGTGACTTTAGAAATGAAGTTTAGAAAGTAAAACGATAAAACACTGATGGTATCGCCTAAATGTTCATCGCCCTAAATGGTCATCGCCCTGAATGGTTTACCTTCAGTTCATTTTCTTGCTCAATGCTTTTGAAACAAGTGAACTCGTGAAGCTGTATATAGATTGTAGTTACATCACACAAATTCAAAGGCAACATCATAAGTAAGTAAGTGGTTTGTTTAGGGCGATGATCAAGTCAAGGCGACGCCTCTCTAATTTAGTTTTGGACAAATTGGTCGCATTCTAGATTCATTACAAAAGTCATCAGTTCGCTCCTCCGCCTGATATTCCTCCGCTACACTAACGAAGCGACAATAACAAGAGCGAAAGTACAGAAAACTTATGTATTTGCAATTTTTTAAATGGAAATTTTATTTCTTCGTAGTATTTTTCAAATGTTTTCACGGCTGGTTTTATTTTAGATTTATTCACAGGTAAATCGTATCTAAATTTTTGTCTTTCACGGAGGTGTCACAAGCAACAATCCAAGTCAGTTTTAGCGATAAACTCGCATTAATACCCCTGAAATGATTATAAATCTTGTCTGAATTTACCTCCTGAAAGTATGATGTTAGAAAAATTCGTATTATTTGCTCGATGTCTTATTGGCACAAATTTTGCTTGATGTGCAGAAAATGAACTTTTCGATCTTTTTTGCGGATGTTTGTATATTTTTCTCCAATTGTTTTTTCAAACTGTAATATTTTCCTCTGTCCCATATGGTGTTTGCTAAAACAAGGGGCCGCCATGTCATAAATAGAAGCCGATGGGTACAGTGGTGATAGGGGGCATCGAAAGTACAAGTCATCAGAACGATACATTATCAGCATGAGACTTTGGGTACAGTGGTGCATGAAACGATAAATATTGCTTCAGGATTTTATATTATTTTAGGATCTTAAATGATCCATATAAATAGGAGGGTAAATATTACTTCTGGATCTATGAAGATCTGTGAGATATTCCTTCTCTTCCTTCCTATATATATCATTACCACATACACCCCTTTCCAAGATATTAAAAGAAGCATACGTGATGGCTTTGCCGCTTCATTAACATTGAAAGATTCTTGATGAATATACTTCATGCAAGGCTGCTATAAGTGATAATTTAAGTGATAATTTAAATGATCATTGAAGCTACTATTAAGTGATTACGATTTAAGTGATGATGATTTAAGTGATCATTTAAGTGATCATTAAAGCTGCTAATAAGTTATCATTTAAGTGATCATTAAAGCTGCTATTAAGTGATCATGATTTAAGTGATGATGATTTAAGTGATGATTTAAGTGATCATTAAAGCTGCTATTAAATGATCATGATTTAAGTGATCATGATAATTTATCAAGTAAATTTCACTGCAGCTCTACATACTCAAGTCAGTCTTTTTTTTTCTTACATTTTTATTAGATTTATGACAAGATACGAAGAGACAACACTGAAGTTGTAGAGCCGAGACGCCATCTTCTTAGTGTTGGAACTCAGAAAGGATTTTTCTTTGCTTTCGACGACTGTGTCTACATCTATGCCAGCAGTCTTCAGTTTTCTTATATGAATTCAACCGTTACATTTAACAGCAACTCTTCAGTCACCAAAAGCGGTGGGAAAAAACCTTGCAACAACGACACAAGGTAAATATTTTGCGGATAGTTTCAAATGTTTCACAATTACATTAAAAACAATGTAATATTTGCTGGTTTAAAAATGACCTGGTTTTAATGCATGGTATAAGTTGTTATAATAAATCAATAGATCTCGTTATTGCTAGTTTCATAGCTTTTATTCAATACGTCATGGTAAGTTTCAAGTTTCATAGAAATATTATTTGCTGCATGCATTCAACGCTTAAAAATACATTTTTAATTTAAATTACAATATGTTTGAAATTCATAGCTCAAAATTAGATTTTCAAATCGAAATTACGTCATCGTTGGTCAATGTTGCCAGAATATCGATAGTTAATTAATCGATTAGTTAATAAAAATAATTTGCTCCTCTTAACCTTAGATGAATAACAATGTTTTGAAATTCGTAAACAAAATCAAGTCGTTTGAATTTTCAAACGTCTAAACTTTTTTGTTGGTTTACCTCATGCAATTAATGGTTGAAAAAAAATATATATATATACGTAGCTAAAATTAGGATTTATAGACACTTTTTACAGGTGCATTTCCAAGCAACTTGTCTTTCAAGTTATATTTCACACTGTGGGCTCGAAGACCGTGTGTCTATCCTCACTATGAGTAGTACAATATTATCAATGTTTAGTTTGGTAATTAAAATTTTTTGTAATTTGAAATTTTGACTGCGGAGTGATTGTTATGTTCACATATTTAAATCCATTTATGTGATCTATGAGTCAAGTAGTCCGCCATGGAGAGTCATGATGATGATCATGTCGATGCTTTGTTTACGCGCACTTTGTGATGTCAAGTGAGTAATCTTTATTAATCTGTCGTACCAGTAATTTGATACCAGTAATTTGATTCTTAAAAAATCTAGATAATACTCAAAAACATTACATTTCATTAAGGCATAATGATACTGGTAAAAGCACGACCCCAAGAGACTGAATGTACTCATTTGCAATCGTTTTTTTTGTGTTCTCCGCTCATCACTATTTTGATTATATAGAAAGTACTTCGCAGTGCACAAAGTCTGCCACTCTAACCGCCTTCGCATAGTGCTTCGCAGTGCACAAAAACATCACAGTGGAACAAAAAGGAAAAATAAGGTTTCTTTCTTCTCTGCACCGCTGTGCAATTTCTTTCTTCTCTCTCTCTGATTGCTTTTCTCCTCTGCACCGCTGCGCAGATGGTCAATGAGCGGCAAATTCGATGTCTTCTTGGGCAAGTGGTAAAAGTACTTTCAAAGCCACTTGTCAATCACCGATCATCCAATCATGTTGCGCGTAGTAAATATCATGTCAACGGCTTTGTGACACTAACTCTTCTCATATGGCTTTCCTCTAGCTGTTAGGCCCATTAGGCCTATATTATACGGTGTCTAGATTATTGTATTTTCTAGATTTGTTGGTTTCACTCATACGTCGTCGTATTGATATTTTTTCTGTTTTAGTGTTTCTGTTGCTTTTAACAAGAATCTTCCTGGCAGTGTCACGTATTTTGAATTAAGGTAAGTCCCAGCTGACTTTTACCCAATAAAAGACAATCATATTACGTTACCTCAAATTATTTATTGGGTTGCACACATTTTTTATTAGAAACCAGTGAAAAGTTAACTGTTGAAAAGTTAAGAAACTTTCAGCACAGAATATTAGAAAACGTTTTTTCTCTTCGTAATTTTGTATTCATATGAAGTGATTACTACCTTAGCTTGTCATATTGTTGCTGTCGAATTTAACCACCTTACGTTTCATTACAAATTTTAGTTCACGGCCCAAGTGTTTGCTTTTCTGGGACGTATAGCTCGCATAATTTTCATTAACTAGTATACATTATATGAATAAAATTATTGATAGACTACGAAGAATTTGCTTGTTCTTATGAATATATCCGGACACGAAAGTGTTGAGTTATCTTTACGATCCGCGTGCTATTATTTTCTTAGGATGCAATTTGTCAAGCTTCGAAACACTGATTGGTCTTGCAAGATGATGACAGTTACATACAGTGGAGCAATGGGTGGAGTGCCCGTAACTAAGAAAGAAATTGACTTCCCAGAAAGCGCATTGAGGCTTGTTGGTGCACCTGGCGCAATGTCTTACTCGTGTGGGAATATCGTCATCAAAAACAATGGCACAGCAAAATTGACATTTGGAAATCTGCAGGTATTGAAACTAATACCGAATAGCCCTAAAAAATGCTCCCACGTTTTCTAAACTGCTGTGAAGGAGCTTTCGTAGTTCTGTTTGTACATGGATTTGACATTAGAGGCTTCAATTCAAGTTATGATACCTTGTTTGCCAAAGTCTACCCAATAATAACGGAGTTTTGCTCAATGAAATCAAAATAGAGAATTTCTGATGCTGTCATCTGCTGAAAGTACTACAATATGGCTTTGATAAAGACCTCAACGTTGACTTTCCTCCAGTATAACCCAAGGATTGCTTAGTAGATTTTAACAAACAAGGTATCAATCTTTAAATTGAACGTCATTTTTTACATGGATGACAAGCAAAAACGAAAATATCAAAAGTAAAGCTTTTCCATAGCACTTTTGCGAACGTTGGGACATTTGTTGGTAAGAAATTTGTTGTAGCTTGCAATGTCTTCAATGTTATTTTCGTCATCAAGGTACAACTGATATAATTTCTGTATCACTTTGAGTCTAATTTTTTTAGAAAAAAGCATGCATAAAATGTGGAACATACATACAATAATGCATTGTCTTGTCATCTTGTCTTTGTTATGTACTGTCTGTTGTTTTATCACATTGTTTTGACATATTGTCTTTGTTATGTTGTCTATGGTCTTGTCATTCTATACTGTATATTGTCTTGTCACAATGTTTCTTTGTAATATTGTCTTGTCATATTGTTATATTTTCTATTGTCTTTTTTATTGCCTGTTGTCTTGTCATATTGTCTTCGATGTTTTGTATTGCCATATCGTTTCTTTGTTATATTGTCTACTGTCTTGTCATATCGTTAATTGTCAATTGTCTTTTTTTATTGTCTTTTATCTTTTGTCTTGTCATATTGTCTTTGATATGTTAAATTGTCATATTGTTTCTTTGTTTGTAGATGCAGCCGTTTGGTATAAAAAACAAGCAATTTTCCAATGCGTATGACTGTGTTGGTTTCTTCACAATGCCGATTTTAACCAGTTTATTTGTCTCAGTTATTCTCATCACTATTCTTCTTGGTGGTATCATGGGTATGCTGAGTATTTCTACCATGGACCGCTTCGATGACCCAAAGGGACCAACTATTCAAGTACCACACGAATAGACACATTTTTTCAAATTTGTTCTTTAAATAATTTTTTGTAAAAGTGAAGACGTCAAATATCTATATCATCATGATGATGCATTTTGGAAGCACTATATAATTTTATGTTTCATCCGCCAGTTGATTTGTTCAAAATAGCCAATCAATTCGCGGTGTCTATGATCATGCGATGAATGCTTTGTCAATTTATTAACTTATTTTAAAATGTAAACAAACTCACAGTTGAATCGAATCCCTGGGTACCAGACAACTCGATTAAAAAATGTCAGTTTCTTTTTTGATGTGAAGATATATTTTTATTTTTAGGCTAATAAAACAGGGGACATTTTGTGAAGCAAAAGGTTTCGGTTTCAGACATGACAATGTGATTTGAGAGAATAGATTTCACACTCTGAGTGCACTTAATCAAATCAAAATGAACAAAGGCAGCAAAACCTTATGATTTCGTTTATTATGATTTGCTTGGCTGCGTTCAAGGTGTTAAAGTCTATTCTTTACAGTGACAAATGGAATTGTTATCATGTTTGAAACCACAATCTTTTGTTTTTTACACAATTAACAAAACAAATCGAACTAACAACAACACGAATTTAGCCAATGAGATATGCAATATTGTTTTAGGTCCCTCACTTCTCCTGTTGCCCCCTTCCCCAGAAATTTAGCCTGCCCATGGCTCTTTCTGTGTTCGTGAATCTTGTTGAAGCTGTATGAAAGAGCGCCACGTTACCAGAATACTTGTGATGTATTGCCTCCACGTTGCTTCAGAGCTTCTCCCCAAAACTTTCTTAAGATGGGAAAGGAAGGAGACTACCCTCCACTCCCGTTTTTGTTATGTAAATACTCTTCTAAATTATGGACCAGGAGACTAAGGACCAGTACCTTGGACAAAGAAAATAACTTTAAAGAGGAAAACGGAGGAGAATGTGAGCCACAGGCGTGATAGATAATGGTCGAGATATGACACACTGCAATTTCTGCATATATCAAAAATATTGTTTGTTATTAAAATTAACATTTCAAAAAGTTTTTAGAACTAAACGTACAAACGTTATTTGTCATATATCTTACAGTGGGGTATCCATCATGGTGGTCATGACGATATGAATATTAAAAAAAACATAATATTTGGAACTTTTTTGTTTTATTGTTTTTTATATTGAAGGCAGATGAAACCATTATTTAATTTTCAATTTGAAATATTTGTTTGAGAATCAAAGCTGCTGTGGAATCATCTTGACAAAGTTGATAAATTTGAAATCAAATGACATGATCACGTCTGTTTTTTGTTGTTTTGTTTAATGTTGAAATATGAAATCTGCGCAATTTACAATGTTTTTCCGTATTTTTTTCCATATTTGTTTTCAATAAATACGTTCGTGTTTTTGATAGATTTGTTTGCAATTCGCGAAGCTGGATTGCATTTCGCGCAATCGCTAAAAATTATTTTCGTTTGACAGTCAAAATTTAGCTTGTTTGATGGAAGCGTGGATGGATTTGGATATTTGTTTTAATTGCAGCCACACTAGTTTTTGAGGAAACATGTTTTGAACGAGAGGATAAATTTTATTTGTTCCTAAGTTTCTTACATATGCTTCATATTTTATTTCATAAAAGAGAAATTTAATTAACATTGTCAATAAACAGGTGCACAATATTTAAAATAATAAGACCCTGTTTATAAAGAGAACATAGTCCCGGCTAACCGATGCTATTTTACTTGTGGGCTCCCCCCGGCACCCTATATACAAACCACTGCATTTAACATTTTGTGTTTTATGATAATCATGGGACTATTTTCAGCCGCCCAGATCTTGGCTGTGAAGGCATCTCATAGTGAAGGTTACTAGTTAAGGAGCGAATCGAGACTCGTGCAACATATCTAGGTTCTGGTACCACCCTTCAAATTGTGTTTAAATTTATTCGAGCTCATAAGCATATACCGCATCAAAAAATTCGTTCTTCAAATTCTACTTTGGCTACCCGTTTTCGATATTTCAATTTGGAATCTCTCGGGATGTTGATTTCCATGCGTATTGTTTCTCATAAGCCAATGAAAACGCATAACGGCCAGGTACCAGCAGGGACACCAAAAACAGAAGACAATAGAGAAATACGGTTTTATCAAGGGTACAGATAAGTTCATAACAGCACGTGGTCGCTGCATCTATTCTCGTCTATTGTATTTCATTCAACATCTATTGCATTTCATTCAACATCTATTGTATTTCACTCAACATCTATTATATTTCATTCAACATCTATTGTATTTCATTCGACATCTATTATATTTCATTCAACATCTATTGTATTTCATTCGACATCTATTATATTTCATTCAACATCTATTGTATT
>JAYJMH010048793.1:0-13921 GCA_036873815.1 Phacellophora camtschatica
TTTCACTAGTTTTAGAAGGCACAAAGATAGAATAATTTGTTTTGCTGGTATTTACCAACAACTTGTTTGCCCTGAGCTATTCATGAATCATTTTAAGTTCCTTATTTATTGATAAATATAATTTAGTAATATTTACATCAAAGGTAAAAATAGATGTGTCATCAGCAAAGAGTCTTGGTTTGCTGAAGTTGCATTAGGCATATCTTTAACAAATAAAATGAAAAGTATTGTGCATAGTACTGAGCCTTGAGGCACACCTTTACATATTAACTCAGGGGTAGACTTTTTACCATTTACACACGTATAGTGTTTTCTGTTTTGTAGATCTAAAGCTATAATAAGAGAGTTGTTTAAGGAGTTTAATACAAACATTAACATGTTCTAATGGTGCTTGTACTTTTTTAAATTCAATTTACAGGCAATACAGCACAATTTTCAATTTATAAGCAATTCAAAAGAAATGGTTTATTGTGTTCCACACCAAATGATCAAAACTAGACTAGTGAATTCATGTCAGTGAGTTTTTTTCAATACAACAACTTCAGTTTTTTCGTTTTTTTTTAATTCAATGAGATTTTTTATATGTCACATTATATATATATATATCATCATAATGGTATTCACCCTATTCAGTAGTAGGACATCCAAAAAATGTGGTTTTTATGTTTGACGAAAGATGAAATATCGAGGTTCACTCTGGTCTACCTGACTAATCACCCCTTCGGAGGCGTGCCAACTTTATTTATTTAATGCTAGTCAACAAATATAGCTTTAACTAGCTAACTAAATATTCACTAGCGTCTAGTACAAGTATATGATTTTACAGTACAAGATGAAATATTTAGGGTGAGTTATTATATACCACCCACCACCACTGCTAATATTCAAAGGTCCATAAAAAAATTTTACATTTCTTTTCAATTTAATTCGTTCCCATTCCCAATTACCAGGGATATTTTTGAAATAAATGAATTTTAAATTTACCGCATTTTTTGCCTCGGTTTCGATCAATCTTGATCAATTACAAAATGGCGTCTGCGACAGGGACTGTTTTGGCGGCAGCAGAAGCAGAAATGTATATAGAATCGCTTCAGACAATTTCTTTGAAGGATGTTGGAGATACAGGGTGAGAAATAAACAGCTATTAATTTATGACATATTTTTTTTGATTTTTAAGGCTTATATGAGCTGAGAAATGCTGTAAATAATACAACAATTTCATTTCAATTTCATCAAAACCTAACCTGTCAACAAACAACAAAACATAGCAACGCCGACGAACGTTTTACTTTTTAGAGAAACAGAAAGAAGGAGGGTCGGCTCCCGACTAATTGGCTGGGGCTGGGTGGGTCCAAGAAAAAAACTAAAAAGTTGCTTGGCCGGGCAATAATTTTTTACTTTGGTGGAAGCATCATTTATGATTATGTTTATGAATACATTACAATGAGAAATACAAATAATGCCAGCAACATCACCTGATTCTAAAAAACGATGTTTAAATTATTTTTTTTAATTAAATAAAAATGGCCAGGGCACTGGCCGCCATGCCACTCTGTATATTGTGCAGGTTACCAGTTTGGCACAAAACTTCGATTGATTGTCAATTTTGACAAATTTTAAATGCTCCAAAACGAAGCAAAACTGTACTCTAATGCTTGGATATAGTCAGATTTTTATTATGCCAAAAAATATCACTTTTAACTGTTCCCCAATCAAAAAATTATTCCCCAATCAAAGATTGCACAGAGGAGTTCTTTGCCAACAAGCAGTAGATAATGGAATCTTTTGTTTGTTTTGTGCTGTTCAAAGGATTGTGCACGTGAAGGGCTATTTATTTGTTGTGTTGGAAGTATCCACTGATCAATCAAAAAGATTAACACAGTCAAGAGGAGAGTTTGCCAAACTGGTCCAGCAACGGTCCAGTTCGACTCTGTGATGGCAACAACGTCTGTCGGAGGAATACACAGCACAGCATGTGCCAAAATTTGATTTTGTGCATATATATATAGTCTAAAAAGTAGAAATTTTTAGTAAAAGTTTTTGTCTTGATGTCATTTTCAACATTAAAAATATTTATCTTTACCTCACTATAATTTTGACAAATACATGTATGTAGAAATCCTTTTCAGATTTGGGATCAGCATAGACTGACTGATAACATTTTTATCATTTTACAGATGGAGAACACAGCATGAGCACATAGAAAAGTTAAATATGCAGGTATCATGTTTATATAATTTATTATCTTGGTTGAAAACAGACAAGTCTTTCTGCATGGTACAGCTAACTTGTCAGAATTTTTTTTTATTAGCAATACAATGGACCAAATACATTGAACTATTTGACAATGTTTTATCACAGATTGATTTGAAATGATTGAGAAACTTAAACTGTCTGTGGTCCCTGATATTATGCAATTAATGTACATTATATTTGGAAAATTTTCTTTTTGAAATAAACCTCTGTATGTAGAAAGTGTGACAGCAATTTCTGTCATTTGATCATTCTTTGCTGGGGCTTAGTCTTCTGACAGTTACAATCAAGTCAGACATGTAAAACTGGTTAGTGATCAGACTAAGGATGATAAACTAGAGAAATAAACCTAAATGAAAAAGGCTCCATTTGAGGAAATGGGCATGTGTATCAACAAACAAATACCATGATTCTCATCTTTAGAAATGGGCATGCCATTATAAAGCTGTCAAAAGAAAGATTTTTGAGAAAATTTTTAACATGATGATGTTGCCACGTTTTTTTTAAAGTTCACAATTTATTTTATAGGAATTACCTCAAATTAAGGAAATTTGATTTATGGATAAAGTAATGACACACTTTATTTTTCAGGCAATTTTAAATGCATCTACTAACACAGATGAGTTTATTCCAGAAGCATTTGTTTCTTATAATAAAGTAAGTTTAAGACTTTAGACCTTATCACATGGTTAGACCGCTATTCAGGAGGATAGACTAAAGTCTTGAAAACATAGAAAGTCTTAATGTATGTCAAAAAATGTATGAGATAGTACTATGAATATGAAAGAAAGAATTAAAAATTTTAGATAAAGTTTTAAGAAATTTAAGAAATATTTGGAAAGTACTATAAATATTAGAAAGTATTAAAAATATTGAAGTAAGTATTTTTGTCCCTATTGCTTTCCATAATATACTCCCTCTATAATTTACAAACTTTTTTCTTTGAGTAAATAGATTTACGATAATTTTTAAAACATATATTGCTTAGCTATGTATTTTAAAGATCTGATTTTTCCATTAAGCTTGACATTTTTGGACACTTTTGACATTGTTGAACAATAAAATGTCTGCTCTCTACCCAGGTGGCCCATAAAATGTCCTGACTTTTGAAAAATCACCACAATCTGATTTTGTTGTGAATTTCAAAAATTTGTTTTACTGCTAACATAAGAAGGACCAAATTGATTGTAGAAGCTGCCACTATTATAGTAACATTAGAGATTGATGACAGTAATTTTGACTTCTAATTATAAGCTATACTTTTCAAAACCTTTGTAATTTAAATTTTAAAAATATCTTTTATTGTTGCATCATTTTTATAACATTGCTAACAATATGAAGTGATGGCAACTTGCAACAACGTGGTTTGTTATTTCTCATAACAGCTGATACCATGCATCAAAAGTGACTTTTAAACCGGAAAAATTGTTTTTAGTGTGCTGGTGAAACTTTTGACATTGCAACAAATAATTTAGCCTTTCTTGTACATGGCAACATAAAAATGAGGTTGACTGGTAACACTCTTAAATGTTTGTGACGTTTTAAACGTCAGGGCATTTTTGGGCCTATATTTCATTGTACCGTTTTTATTTTATTTTTAGATTATTACCCTTATTCATGACTTGTTGTCAATAGAGTTATGGCAGAACAGAATATTCCCTTGTTTGCTAGAACTTGAAATTGGAAGCAATTCTTCACTTCCTATTTATATGACGGTAAGCTCTTTTGTAGAAAATCAACTTGAGAATTTATGCTAACAGCTCTGGAATGTAGGCCAGCGTTTCAAACGCCATTGAAAGTTACTATTGAAAGCTATTCTAGTTACTTCAAAAAGCACATTTTGACTTTTTATGTATTAAAAATTTTGCAACACAGCTGAAGCGCTTTAACTCGAATTCCCTGTAAACTTGAACTGTTTTGTACATTTTTCGAGTGCTTATATTGTTAACCTAACTTTAAATAACTCGAACGCCTTTCTCCACTTGAACTGTTTTGTACATTTTTCGAGGGCTTATATTGTTAACCTAACTTTAAGTAACGCAAATGCTTTTCTCAACTCGAACTGTTTTGTATATTTCTCGATGGCTTGTATTGTTAATCTAACTTTAAATAACTCTAACGCCTTTCTCAACTTGAACTATTTTGTATATTTCTCGATGGCTTATATTGTTAACCTAACTTCAAATAACTCGAACGCCTTTCTCAACTTGAACTATTTTGTATATTTTTCGAGGACTGATATTGTTAACCTAACTTTAAACAACTCTAACGCCTTTATCAACTTGAACTGTTTTGTATATTTCTCGAGGGCTTATATTGTTAACTTAGCTTTAAATAACTCGAACTCCTTTCTCAAATCGAACTGTTTTGTATATTTCTCGAGGTCTTGTATTGTTAACATAGCTTTAAATAACTCGAACGCCTTTCTGAACTCGAACTTTTTTGTATATTTCTCGAGGCCTTGTATTGTTAAACTAACTTTAAATAACTCAAACGCCTTTCTCAAATCGAACTGTTTTGTATATTTCTCGAGGTCTTGTATTGTTAACCTAACTTTAAATAACTCGAACGCCTTTCTCAAATCGAACTGTTTTGTATATTTCTTGAGGTCTTGTATTGTTAACCTAACTTTAAATAACTCGAACGCCTTTCTCAACTCGAACTGTTTTGTATTTTTCTCGAGGGCTTATATTGTTAACCTAGCTTTTCCGAACGCCTTTCTCAACTCGAACTGTTTTGTATATCTCTTGAGAGCTTTTGTATATCATTTAGCTTTGAATCTCAAACAGTTTTGTGAACTCGAATTGTTTTACGTATCTCTGGAGGCCTGAGAAATTTCAGGGCTTATTTAGCTTCCGTTATCTCGAAAACTCATTATTTCAAACAAATTTTCACCCCCTCCGCTGCGATACTTCGAAATATCGCGGTTCAATTTTCCTGAGAAGTTTCCACTCACATTAAAACACTTCATTAGTGAATTGTAACAAGGGCCTTTCAAGGGCAATATTTGTAAAGAAATATTTTAGTCTTCCTTTTGCATGCTTACGTATTTGTTCCACCTCAGGCTTAATTATGATTAGTTATGAGTAATTTCTGGCTTTTTTTCCGACGCTTGTTTTAACGTTGTAAATGAATTTCGTAAAGGTTTCGATCTCACAGTAGAGCAAAAACATTGGAAAATGTTGATCAAATTTATTAAGTTTGAGAGCACATTCACAAAAATGGATTCCCATGACCTTGTCCGCGAATCAAAGACTCTTTACGCGTTTTTAGTTTTCTCGCGTCAGTTTTCAGTTTTAATAAAGGCTTTTCATTTCCTTTCAAAGTATGAAATCATTGTTTGACCTAACTGAAATCAATGTTTTTGAAAAGAATGCATTGATGAAAATGACGAAGATTTGAACTTGACTGATTTATGATTAGCCTATATATTCTTATTATAATAAAAACCTTGATTCTTATTGCTGCAGTTCTTTTATGTTTTCGCATTCGCAGATGTTACTTTTAAAAAAATTGAATTTAGGTTTTTTTTTGGGTTTTGAGCATTTTGGCTTGAATCTGTCCCCCGTCTGGCTTTTTTTTTGTAAAACCAATCTGGCAACCCTGATTTTTAAATGTTTTTGAGCTTCTGTGAGTTAAAATTGTTTATATTGCGAGAACAAGCATCGAAAAAAGCGTCAATATAATTTTTTTTTAACTAGTATGCCCCCTCTGACGTGGATTTAAACGTTATCATATTTAAGCCAGCATTGTATCAATAAATCAGCACCTTAATTTCTCAAATCAACCGCCAAATACTTAAGCTTTTTTTATTGTGTTTTTAATTGGGTCATGTGACATCTTTGGGGGGAATGAGTTTATAAACAACATGCAACCCAAGGATGACTTGAACGGATGCTTCTTAAACACACGTGTGTGTTCCGCTGCATTCAATTCGTTTCTTTCATAAATACAAGCGAGTCAGCTTCTAGTTTCGGTTTCATACCCTTCATATATTTTTATATTTTAGTTTTTTCATGAAGCAACTGTGTTGAGCCTGCTAGAGACATTGCTATATCACAAAGTGAGAATACGTTTTTTGTTTTATTTTTATGAATTTTTTATTAGACTTAGTTTTAACTGCCTTTTAACTCTTCATCTTCGCTTTTTGAAGACCACATAATAACTCGCATTACAGTTGTTGATGAAATTTAGGGGATCAAATTAGACTGTTAGAGCCCAAATTCTAGACTTGAAATCCTCAACGTTTGGAAATCATTGAAACGAGGCTTTAAGAGTTCTTTTGTTGAGGGGTTGGAATTTTCCATTGTCCGAATAGAATTGTTCGAAAATCCTGTATTTTTATGAATCTAGTATAGTCTTGCGTAACTACAACGACTGTAATGAATCCTTGGATCAAGTGCTTTTGTACTTTTGAAAAGATTGCGTAATTATCTTATATTATGCTTGTATTAAAGGAACCTTGCGAATGTGCCGGAGACAGTATTTTGGATCTTGTGGATTATTGCTGTCGAAAGATTACACATTTAATATTTAGGTAAGGTCACATATCGAAGCTAGCAAGCTAAAAAGCAAGATTGTTTCTTCACTTTATTAGTTGAACGATTGATCACATTGACGTATTGCTAGTTTAAGGGGATTTATTCAAGTACAGTTTTACAAGGGGTTCAGTAGGACCAAGGTCAAAATTTTAATAGTTAAATCCAAATGCTATTTGCTTTTGTAGAAGCAAGCAAATCGTAAGAATCTAAAATCTTTGCAGTTAGCAGTTGTAAAAAGTTTTGAAAACATAAGATTTGCTTTTTGCTCCTGCTGAGTTTGTTTAAATTTTGGGATTAGCCAATCGCTTCTCATAATTTTGATCACATGATGATATAAAAATAATTTAATATAAAATAAGTATAACTGTTTTCAAGATGTAAAAAATCAACTGGTAACTTTTTAACTAAAAGGCAGAATCATTTAATTTAATTTTATATTTTATTTTATATTTTATGTTTTGTTCAATAGACTGTTTATTGTATTTTATTACAGGGCTGAGAAAAATAATGACGAATTAGCAGCTGATGAAAAAACAAAGAAAATGAACAGATCTATAAATGAGGCAAGTTTTGTAATCCTCAAAATTTTGATGTTGAATTTTTGAATTACAGTAAAAACTCTCATATAACAACCAAAACTTTCAAGACACTTCAGCCGGAAATCTTTATGTTCAATTTTTGAAAAATGTTGTAAACTTTGAATTAAATGGGGGAAAGGATTTTAAACATAAGTGGGAACTAAAATAACGTTGTTTCCATACCAGGACTGAACTTCAGAACATATAGTTCTTATATGCATATTTTTACTAAATTTGGCCAGGTATACACTATAAAATATATTCTACAGATGTCATGTCTCAAGTATTAGATTCTATTAGACATCTATCAACGTATCATGTCCAAAGATATTACATTATTTATTATTAAGGATTAAAAAGGAGGGATAAGACATAATGCAAGCTGCAAATAAAAGTTTCGTTTTGATTTTATTCCTAATACCTAAAGGGCAAGAATACAGATACAGAAGATACCGACTACCTACTGATGCAATTTGGTTAGTTTCTTGCAAATTGAAATGAAACACGTTTGAGGCGTGCTCGGGTTTTTAATGAATGAAATTTGTAGGCCAAACGAATATTTAAGCTGAAAGTTTAAACACAGACTGAATATGTCCTTATGAAAATGGTACTCTTGCTGTTTTCAGGGTGAAGTCTTATCCCAAGAGCCACTTATTTCCTTGTTACTAAAATAAAAGCAAAGCTAACAAACCACTTTACTTAAAATCAAAACAGTTACTTATCCATTCAAAATAGTTTGAAGTGTTTGGAATTGAAGATTGTGAGTTTTTGTACTCTATGCTCTCTGATATTGGAGGTTTGCTTTTTCTTGACTTTTTTATCATAAGAACATGCAAAGAAGTTTGTCTGTTTTTGGTTCTTATCTTACCTTTTCTAAAAGACACCGCCTGTAGGTTCTTATGTTCTTGTTTGCGTGGTTTTACTGTATTCGAGTAGCTATTATATCAGTTTATTTACAAATTTATGAAATATCTAATGAAATGTCTAACCACGGTTTTTCTTATGGGAAATGATAACTTAGATTGCTGTGTTAACGTGTTAACTTAACGATACCATTTCATGTACGAAGAAGTATTGAATGTCAACATTAACACATGGTTTAATTATTTGATTTTAGGAACTGCAAAATCAGTGCAATTGTGTTGGAATGGATCTCAGTTTAAAATCATTATCTGTTTTAAGATATATAACAGACCATTTGTCGAGGTATATGACTTTTACATCTATGGAATTTGACTCTCTCTCACCCCCGGATTTGTTTATAATTGGAATGTAAATCGTGATTACGTTTATATTTCAAGGGGGTAGAGAAAGACGTTTATTATGAGTTCGTCCGTTCTCGAGACTATTGAAACAAATTGAAACTATTGAAACGAATAAACAACTTTGGTGACTACCTCGTTTTTCTAAGTTGTAAATGGTTCAAACGAAGGGATATAGTCTTCAGTCAATCTCCTGAATTTCAGGAGATTTGAAAAAACATAGCGCTTGCTACTTTAGAATGTGAGTGGACTCTTGAAAACTAGCACATTAAACGCATAAATTAACATTATATATATACATAAATTAAAATAACTTTAATAGTTTCTTAAATACATTTTTATAAATAGCATAAATTAGCTATCGATATTTAGCGCATAAATTAATATAGTCTTGCCAAAATTGAGAGGTAGGTACTATATTATCTAGTCAAAATATATTTGGTGCATTAGTAAATTTAGGAAATAATGCTGTGACCAGAGACTCATACATATCGAATTTCTTAAATTTTGAACAGTTAATTATGACCTATTGTTTTAAATTTTGAAATTATTTTTTAACTTTGCCATCTTTTAAAATTGTGATCAGAGTTTACACTAATTGTTTTTTTTAGCTTGCCACTAAGTGTGCTGACGCATCTTCTGAACACACACGGTACGTTATTCAATGCTTCCTAGAGCTTAGACAAAATTTCAGTTCGTTTTTCCATTTAATGTTTGACAATTTTAGTTCCTTTTTTCATTTGATTAAAATTTAATTTGTACTTTATTTAACTTATTCAACTTAAGTTTTCATTTGATACTTGCGTCTAAAGCTATTTCTGCATTTTAAATGGTTGCTGAAAGTATGTTCATGATTGTTTATGAAAATGTTGTAATTTCGCAGGTAGAAACTCTCGCTGCTCTATTAAATCGATAAAAATGTTTCGAATTATCTTTCGCGGTTTAATCAAATCAAGAGATCTCAAAGGAATAAACTTTCGCGGATTCAATACTAGAGAAAAAGGATGTGATAATTTGAGCACCTTAGATGCAATAACGATTATATTCTCAACGTTTGTTATCTTAAACCACACTTTAAATATTAAGGCAGTAATAAGCCATTTTTTAGGCTTGAAATTTTGGTTCATGGTTGAATTGCCAATTTTCGCCAATTAACTTTCGCGAATTGTAAATGTTTGGCCATTTTGCGAAAATTCAAATTTTAAAAACCAAATTCGTGGTAAGTAAACTGTAATTTTTAAGGTCGCATGTTTCTTGGATTATAATCATTTTTGTGGCATTTTTCATTGCATTCTGCCATTTTCAACTGCTTATTTTTTGTAGATGTTCCTTGTCTGCTTGTTCAGATACTTGATATTTCTCCTTGGAAGCGCGAAACCGAGGAAGGTGAACCAACTTCTTACTTACACATGAAACTGTTTTTTAACATTTTGAGCCCCTGGGATGTATAATCTTTTACAACTATTTACAGTACCTTTTAATAGTACCTCATGTTTTGTTGTTATTCTTCCAGATGATCGAGCAAAACAATCTTTTTATATTGGCGTTTCATATAGCGTGTTGCGTGTTAATTGCGTGTTGCGTTTTAAATTAAATTAAATTAAAACCGGGTGTGGTACACGGTTGACATGGTCTGATGGCAAAGATATTCCTATAATAGATCTAATATTATCTAAGTTGATGCTTTGGGTACCAAGATATCCATCTGTAGACACCAAGATTGGCAATCACGACGAAAAAAGAACTTCTAACTAAAACGGCCTAAAGCAACACGATGGAAAACACTTGAAGTGGACAATGCAGATTAATCGTTCAAATATTTCTCTTTATTTTTTAAACTAACATTAATTTTAATTAAATCTGAGAATAAAGACAAGGTTTTCTTATTGAATTTTTACTTGGTCTTACTTAGGCTTTTAGATGGGAATTTCTGGTTTTTAGATTGTTTCACAATCGTAAGATTTTGGTTTTCGAGAAGAATATCTTGGTACTCCAGGCCCGGATTTTGCCGAGTCAAGTCGCAAATTGTATGTTAACAATAAAGTATTACTGCCCTCAACAGATTATATCAAACATGGTACCTTCTTTTTGGATGACCGGTACATAGAAGAGCTTTTGTAATATCTGTTTCACATCGAACGTTACATTTTGCTGGCTAGGTTTGAAGGTGTTTGATGTGTTCTGAATGATAAGGCATATTTTTTTGTGCTTTAAGCTTAAATGGTTTGTTTTAAGCATAACTTTTGCCTTTGTTTAACAGTATGTAGATATTTCATTTTCATGCTTTTTGTTGACAGGTAAAGCACAAATTTATATTGATAGAGAATGGAAAAATGTGACTTCCTTAGAAATGTTTAAAATTTCGAAACTGGAGGGACAGGTAAGACCATTTTATTTGAATAGCCGTGTTATTGAATATTTTATTCAACTGTCTGTAAAATGTAAAGTATGCATTGCCCTTGATCACTCAAAGTTGAGTTACCTGACGGTTACAAGTGTTATTTTTAGGTAGAGGATCGTACTATAAAAAAAATATTCACGTTATTTAAATATGTTGACATAATTTGTGTCGCAAATTTTAACAAAAAACTGGAAAAGTTTTGGTTTTAGTTGATCTTAAATCAATTTACTACAGTTGACATCTACAATTGACATCACGGATTCTTGAGTTAGAGAGTAGTATCTGCAATGAAAGCCAACAAAGAAAGTGTTTTTTCTTTGTTTGAAACAGCAAATGTATGAGATAGGGAGAAATAAGCTAAAATGAAAACTGACAGAAACGTGCTATCTTTCGAAATAGCGAATGTTTGAGGTAACTGGCACTCGATACAGAAATCAGCCTGTGCGGTTTCTTAATGTTTTGGAAAATTATATAGAGTTAGGCTGATGTGTGCTGCCAGTAATGGGACAGAAAAGTCACAGCAATACTCCTCTATTACCTGAAATATTTTCATAATTTAAGCTAACTCTTTTAATCAATTTTTATATATAGAAGTCAGTTTCTTAGTGCCGGATTCTTATTGTATTGCGGATGTTACCTGTACATATTATGTTATCTGTGGTGTAATTACATCATTAGGTATGGCTTACATTGTATCATTTATTGATGGACCCGGAATGTCAAAGAAAATACGAATTTACGAATTACAGAAAAAATCAAATTTTAAAGGTAAGATAATTTAATTACCATTTTTTACCCAATTTTATGGGAATAGATTTCACATCAAAAATTTGATTTAGCATATTTTCCTCTGATTTAGTGTAATCAAATGTACTGTAATGACTAAATGATGTGTTTTTCCCACCGTTTTTCGTAATGTGTTTTTAAGAAAAGGTAACTAGTACATGCTGCTTGTTAATGCACAGATTCTTGCGACGAAGTAAATAATAAAAGTAAAATTACCGAATACACCTAAAATAACATATGTATAAAATAATAAAATAAACAAACTGATGGGCTGGTATAAGAAGGACTTAGATTCGAGGGTCTTATAATCAGAGGTTTACCGTATCCAAAATCTTTTAGTTGCTCATAAAATAATACCATGTGTTAGGGGTCATTCAATAATCGCGTAAGGCTCTGAAGAGGGTGTGTGTCTGACGCTGCGTTACATCTATTGCTCTATTCTATTGTTTTAGCGGAATATAGTGTTGAATAAGGGGGTGGGTCTTTTAATCATTTTTTTGCTTTTAATTTTTTTTGTTACCTTTGTCATCAAAGGGTTAAAGTTGCCTCCATTATTGAATAAGTCTATATTAGGAAAACTTTGTTAGCATTGCTATCTGAAAAATGTGACAATTTTCTTTTAATACCCAGAAGAAACTATAAGAGCACCGAAGCTCAAATTGTCAACAAATTTAAAACAAGTTAAGACGTGCCCAGCCTGGGATTCTAGATTTCCAAAAATATTTAAACGTTACGACCATGCATTTTTTCAATTAAATTTTTGTTAGAAAAAATTTGCAAACATTGTTTGTTGAACAAAGAATGACTTTTTCATGAAAACAAACTTTATAAGGAAACGAAATCTGAAGTTCTAATTTCTGTAAAATAAGAGCCAATTAAAAACTTTCCCAGCGTCGGGGTGAAATTTCTAATTTTTTTAAACATAAACCTATTCAGCTCTTGTTTGTTTACACCCAATTCAAGTCATGTAACCAATCTCTTGACGAAACATCTTTTGATTTTTTTACACATTTTTCGCATACGCTTTTTTATTTAGTATGTAGATTTCTCGTTTCTCATTTAGAGTCAGTAGTTTTTCATATGTGTTGTACACAGTGGCGGCTGGGAGCAGAAATAAAGGTGTATTAGTTTCTACAAAGCGAGCGAAGCGAGCCGCAAAGTTTGGGGGGTCCGGGGGGGCACGCCCCCGGGAATTTTTCGTGGTCACGCTTTTTAGATTGACTTAAATGACACTCAAGTTCGACCCTCATTGCAGATTGACCTTTCAAAGGACTCTATTTTCTGCAAGCTCATTTTGAGGTTCGTATGACGCACCTTACGTAGCTCGGTCGTCATCAAGAAATATCCGCAATTCTTGGCTATATGTACCTAAGAGATCTATCAGCTCTATAAAATGCCTCTGTTTGATGAGAGTTTTGAATTGTGGTGGCCACGAAAAGGAAAGGAGAAACTTGTGCTGACAAAAACAGCAACATCATTGTGATGCTTTTTTAATGAGAGAAAACGAACCGCGGGAACGGAGAACTAAAATAAACCAAGGAGGCTGAAAAGAAATTTTCCCCGTTCCCTATTGAGTTAAAATGAAATTCTCAGTTTGCGCACTCTCAGGTGCTCTTGATATATACTGCAAACGACTTGTGGCTTCTCAGTTCACGGCTGTGTGCTTTTGTGTTTTAACCGAACGGCTAATAGCCCTCATTTGTGCCGCCCGCTAGCACATCAACCCCAATGTATTTGATTCCAAATCCTAATACATCAGAAACATCAGAAACTTCCCACCGGCAAAATGTATTTGATACATTAAAAGCTTCTCTTTTTCAAATCATTTCAATACTTATTATATGAAGTAGGATGACAAATGAACTGAACAACATCTTAATTTCTTATTGAAGAAAAATTAAAACAGAAAAATCTGCCAAGAAAAGAAAAAACCGAATACGTTATCCTTTAATATTTTTTCAGAGTTAACAGAAGAAAACAAATTTACTTCTGGTAGTCAAATTACCCACGGACTCGCAAATTCTCCAGTTCTGTTCTCAAAAGTAACATCAGGACAATATCTACCATCTTTTTACCTGAAGATTTAGGCACTTTTGAGTT
>JAYJMH010048804.1:0-13920 GCA_036873815.1 Phacellophora camtschatica
ATTATGGTATTGCTTTTATTTACTATATATCTTATTTATAATTATGGTATTGCTTTTATTTACTATATATCTTACTTATAATTATGGTATTGCTTTTATTTACTATATATCTTATTTATAATTATGGTATTGCTTTTATTTACTATATATCTTACTTTTAATTATGGTATTGCTTTCATTTACTATATATCTTACTTATAATTATCATATTGCTTTTATTTACTATATATCTTACTTATAATTATCATATTGCTTTTATTTACTATATATCTTACTTTTTCTTTATATCTTACATGGCAATAATTTTGTCAAAAACTGCCAGTTGTACTAATTTAGTTTTAACGTCTTTTTGTTAGTTAGAATTTTATGACCATGTATTAAGTATTGCGTCATAAATTATAAAAGAATTAATAACAAGGATTATTTCTTTAGTCTTAATATTCTAAATTTATTTTCATTTTAAATCCTCCGTCTGAAATTTGGTACTCACTTTCATCCATTGATGTTGTATATATGTGTATACATTCAGATAGTCATCTTAAGGAAGCTAAGAGATGTGTTGGGCGTTTTATTTTCTTTGTTCACTACTTTTTTCTTCTTTAAATAAACCTCGTACTATGCAATGTTTTCATCAAAAATTAATATGGTGAAATGCCTAAAATACACTCATACTATATTACTAAGAGAATGCCCATGTTATAGTGCTAGATTATTACGCCATGATAACGAAAAGGAGGTCGCATGATAACGAGACTATGCCAGAAGATAACTGTCCCTGCTACCCTTTTGGCATACTGCTAATGCTGATATACCAAAAGGTGTTGGAATTTGATAACTCAACGAAAAATTTTGATCTAAACCTGAGAATACTTATCATGGTGGATGAACGAGTATCACTCAAAGTGTGGTTCATTATATGTCATCCATATGTTATATGGGTGCTACATTCTTAAAATAACTTTTTTGAACCAGACTCTGTGAATTCAATTGCTCTTGAGAAGTATGACATATAGCTTTATTAAATGTTGCACTGATCATAGCCATTTTAGATAAATTACATTAAAAACTAAACAATTATCATTTTGGTAATTTTGCTCTATTTTTAGAGAAATAGATGTCTTTTCTGTGTAAGGGTTTAAATGCTTAAGGATGATTAATGTTAAGAATACTGCTGGAAGAAACCAGAAGAGATGCAGTTTCCTTCAAACTTAAGAAATAAAAACATCTGAAAAGTTACCTTGGAGCTGAACTGCACAATAATGATGCGCCACTCTCTCTGCTGTGCCATGCCAAAGTAGGAAATCTTCCATCAATATAAAATTCTGCTATCACTACAATGGCATCATCGTCAAGATTAGCTGGTGCCATGTTCAACTCTGGTAAGGTCTTGCTAACAGCAAAATCATCGTTCACTCTACAGACCCTCCAATGTTGCTGAGCTTTTAACCTGGCTAATTCCAAATCCAAATCTTTCTCATGCCGGAATGTATGAAAAGCTCTCCCCTTCTTTGGTGATTTTTTTTTGCCAGCATAATCAAAAGCAAACAATCGTTGAACATTCACTGGAAAAGCATAAACAAACACTGTGTTAATAACAGCAGCTTTTTCCTTTTCTCTGCATAAAGAAAAATCAAACTGTATTGAACGAAGGTCTTTGCAAACAATCTCAATGATGTCATATTTCTTTGAAGGCACCTTTCCAGCTCTCAACCTCTTTGATGTTTGCTTTACAGTTGAACTAGCTGTGATATGGTTCACACTTGTCAATGGTATGTAGTCACACTCAGAACTACCAGATTCATTATCTGCTAAAAGATCATCAAGCCTAGAAGATGATTTCATCAGTCGTTGAGTGACAGGGCTGCTTTCCATTTTTGTTATCATGAATGCAATCTTAAAGTTGGTCACATAAAGACTGCCCATAACGCCTGATCCTCTTTTTGACATGCTGTTAAACTTGAGAATTGTCTGTGCTTCTGCTAAAATTGTCTCTCCATTCAAAAGCGGGGGTTCGTTGATAAGCTTCTCTCTCGTGCCCGAAGAAGCTACCGGACGTGTTGCCGTAGCTGACTTTCCAGCAGCTGACATTTTGGCAAGGTTAGTCTCTGCAATTAAATCAAGATGGTTTTAACTAATACTCTAAAATACCTCTTTTATATATATACTCAAGATGTATATACTTAGACCAATAAGAAGAGAAAGATGCCACATACTTGAATAGTAGGCCAATAAGAAACTGTCACTGTCGTTTTACTTTGTTTTATTTTTAGACTTGATTGCTATGTTTCTGTTCATTTGCTGTAATGCATGTACAATTATTGTATAATAAGTAAGTTATTTAATTCTACTTAAAATTCTGGAAAAAATTCTTGAAAAGAACTTAAAACTGTTCAAAAAATAAGCTACCCAAACAAACAAAATCAGAGAACTCAAACAACAATTAATTTCAAGTAAAAGAGGGCAACCTTTCAATTTAAGGATTGATTTTCAAGAGGGGGGGGGCTCCATTTAAAAACTATATAAAAACTAATATAAAAGTAAATAAATGTTAAATGAACATTAAAACCTAAATTTACAATAAAAGCCTATTTACACAATTATTAACAATTGAAAAGAAAAAAATAATTCATAGTTCTAAAAAGTTAAATGAATTGTTTAAAGCTATTTAGGGAAGATGCCTGCTAAGACTCAGCTGAGAGGCTATTCGACAATTCAGCACATCTAAAAAAGACTACGGGGGAAAAATTGCAACTTTCTGGTGAACATGTCACAAACACATTTTGGAGCCAACTCATTAATGGACTTGAAGACAATTATTTTTGATTCAGAATTAATAAGTTCACTAATGGTCTTCCATCCAAGCTTTTCGAATAGTGGTAGTTCTGGGGCATCAGATCTGCTGTTAGTTAGAATTCTGGCAACTATCAATTCTGCAAACAATTTATTACAGTAATTTAACACCTGTAAAAGTCTTCAAGGTGTCCATCAGAAGAAATTGTTTGGCATATTTTTTCAATCAAATAGCCCTGAATGCCTTAGTAGAGACTGCCTTGACATGATATTGCCAATTAAGGTTGTTGTCAATTCAAACTCCAAGGTATTTAATCTTTTGAACCACCTCAAGTTCTTTATCTTGAGGCTGTAAACTAAGTTTATCATCTGAATTTTTAGTGCTTTAGGTTTAGTGCAGATAAGCATCAAATGAGTTTTTGTCACATTTAGTGTCTGCTTTTTTCCTGTTACCCAAAATCTAAAAGTTTAAGCTCTTAATTTTAAGAGCTTAAATTCTCAAGATGACTTGTTTCCAGCAGGGGACACAGGTTATACATAACTTTTCAGTTTCAGGCACATACATTTGCTATTCTCGCAAGGTATGGGTTTCTGCGCTTGGCACAGGGGGGCCCATCAGGGTGACCCCGGTCCTTCCACTCAATGTGATCACACCCGGTCCTTCCACTTATGAGTCTGGCGCCTTAACCACTAGGCCATGTTGCTCTCTGCTTAGCGCTCAGAATCGAGAGTTGGACTGAAGGTAAGTGGTCTTCAGGTCAGGGATAGGATCCAACCTACCTCTGTGTAGCATTAAATGAAAGAGAAGACCTTGGGTTTCCTCCAACTGTGGTCAACTGATTGGGATTTAATGTTCTTGAGAATGTTATTTGCACAGAATTTAAACATAATCAGACAAATGCTCTTATAGACATATGTTTTGTGTTTCTTGTACAAGAAATAGGACTTGATTTACTTTTCCACAGCACACTCTTGAGCAGATTTGAAAAATTTTGACACTGTCAAGAAGGGGTTGAGAGACTTTTATCGTAGAGAGTAAAAAAATTCAAATCTTCTGGAAATATCAAAACACAGAAAGAGATGAGACAAGAAGGTCAACAAAGAGCACAAGTGGGAAACTTGTCTCTTTGTGTATCTTTGCATACTGTCCACTAAAGTGCCCAAGTTAGCTAAATTATTTTATTTCTATTTTTTCCATTGTTACCTTCAAAGATTTTAATGACTCAATCAACTAATTTAAATTTTTAACTATGTTCTAATGTGCAGGGAGGGTGCCCTTAAGCATACATATAAGTGCTGGTTTTCAAGGGGTGGGGCACTCTTATCAAATACAAATAAAAAAGCAAAACGTATGTCGCCCGGACATCAGGAGTGGATTGATTATCTCTCTTTCCAATCATTTAGGTTCTTTTTTCTCTTGACTCGAGTCGATAAGTGTGCTTAACATGAAAGCTTTTCTTAAAAAAACCCATTTTGTTTGTTGATGGCATTGGCTTCCTTGTACCGATCCAGCCTTAACTGGTGTGTCTGTGTGACGAAAAACAGGTCAATTCCTTATAAAAACAAACGTCAAAACATACTTCTATTTCAATCAAAAACAACAACAATTAATTATAAATTAATTAAAAATATTTAACAATTCAGTTGACGTACAGTTTTATCCAATTTTCCAAAGTGAAACTCAAGTGCATCTATTTCTTTCGATGACTTCCTCTTGTCTTGTTTTTATTTCATCTTCCTTGAAAGATACTTCCACATTCCACAAGAACGAACAGAACAGAACAGAAAAGAAAGGCCAAACCCGTCGTAAGACAATTTTTGACTGCGGCGAAGGAGAACAGCTGTTATTGTTGCTGTAGTTGTAAGATAACATAGGCATAAGGAATCATTTTATTAAATTTTATTGCAAAAATTATGGTTTGTTTTTAACGAATTAGAAAGAAAGATGGATGAATTTTTATTAGATAATAGGAAATAATAAAGCCTGGTTTCCATAGAGTCACAGAGGGTCGCAACAAAAAGTGGTTTCCATTCGCAATTTAGGAGCGAACTGGGCGCGAAAATTGAAAACAAAAGGTTTTATACTAGTAATGAATACAAAAATAAAGCATTTACAATTAAATTATTATTTTTCCTTGATCTTTCAAACAATTCCCTAGACTTGATCTAAGTCTATTTCTTGAATTATAAAAATAAAAATATGTTCCTGCGGAGTCTAACAACTCCCATAAGGTCTCCAAATCCTCTATCTCCTAAGGTCTCCAATCCTCTATCTCCTAAGGTCTTCAATCTAACCAAAACAGACAACTTAAGGAAATTCGAGTTTTGCCAAAATTCATTTGTAATTTCGAGAGATGAGAAAGGACAAAGAAATATTGCAACAGTATTTTCTATCATTATCAATTTCATGTGGCATGGCTAAGACCAATGCAGCTAATGTCAACAAAGTAGAATATGTAAGATAGAACATTCTATATCCTGTAATGTTAGGAGAATTTGCATATTTACAAAACCCTGGCAATGGATCTTTTAGCAATGTACTGGCGTATACAAGTATAAAAAGAGCTAACTGAGAAACTAACGTAAATAAAAACACTATGATTATAGCGATAGTGTCTCTATGTAAAAACAAATTAAACTTCGGTTTTCGAAAATTTTCATAAATAAAAAGGATAAATTTTGAAAATGAAGCAAAACCAATTAAAGCCATTGTTGTAGCCATGCCAAAAAAGCATAAAATTCCAGTTGTTTTGCATAACGAGTAACCAAATTTCCATTCTCCTTCTAATAACGAGGCTGCCATCAGTGGCATGCATATAATTGCTGAAATTATGTTGATAAAAGTTGCCAATAAAGTGAATTTTAGATATATTTCACAGTGATGCCATTTAAAACAAGTCAATGTACAAACAAAGGCGTTGCCAATAATTACAGCTGCACATACTGCTATTATTGCCGATGCCTCGAACGACAGTACGGAAGTGTCAAGTTCATTGTCTGTATTACCCATTATCGTGTCAATGTCAGGATCGTTGTCACTCGCCATTATAGATGAAAATTTATATGACTTGTATAATTCTTTGTATATGTATTTGTTTTTTCAATATTGCCTTTAAATTTTCATATATCTCTTTGTGCCAGTAGCGAACTGGTCTTGTATCAAATCTATTACCAATATTTCTGCATAATCATAATCCGCAAGACTACAAACAAATTACAATAATCAACTAATCCCTTAAAATAAGTCGACAACGTCCTTATGTTTTCTTCGTTTTATCGCAAAAGGCAACATGTTTTAAAGATGGCAGACAAGTTGATCTTTTTCCTCCTCGTCAAAAGACCTCGTGATATCTTTTCTAAACAACACATTCATATTCACTGTATCTTTTTATTCATGTCGTCAGTGGCCTCAAGAATATTTTATCTATTACTTTATCTTTTGCACATTAACTTCAGTTCAACTTCAAAGTATTTAGCACGAAAATGTCCTTTGTTTTGATTTTAAGTGTAAAATTGTTTACTAGCTAAAAAAGCTTGAAAGCAAACTCAACAATGATATATGATATTCAACAAAAACTCTTCAGGTGGCTGCATTCGAAGTAAATTCACATTGAAGACGTTTATCGAATAACCGGTAGATCAGTAAATAGAACGAGCATCATCGTTTTCCGTAGTTTAGATAATTTAAAGTTAATTAGTTTTTAATAACAAAAATATTCAATTTTCAAATCATTATTTTCAAGTATTATTGATCATGCTATTCGAATTTTTTTTGTTCCAAAGCATACCAGAGGCGGAAATTCAAATTTTTTTTGTGGTGGGGCAAGCATTTCCTGGAAGAACATTTTCTGACTAGGACCAGAAAGTTTCCGACTAAATCTGCTGATGGCGATTCTTGTAGGGAAATCAACCTTCGTGTATACACATATGCAAAAACAAAATTGTTCACCTTTATCGAAAGCCGACCAAGCTTCAAGTTCGCAGAGAGATAAAAAATCAAAGAGTTGGAATCTTACAAAGGTTGCGAAACCACGAGAATACTGACTGTAGGCAAGAATTTTCCGACCGTGGCCGTTGGGGGGCAATTACCTCTCCCCAGCCCATCAAAATTTCTGCCCATACTTGAACCTAATTTCAATAAATATAGCAGGACGGTAAAAACAATTAGAAAAAACTACAAGCCGGCGCTAGAAAAGTTAGAAAGCTTAGAAATAATTAAAAATCAAATTTTAACCTGTCTAATAATTTTGAAAAATTCCACATTTTAACATCAATAGCAAAGAAATGTTACAATATTGCAACACTTATAACAATCTCAGAGTCTCTAGTTCTACTTGCAATTTCCTTATAACACGTTCGGGTAGCCATCATTTTATTGTCCTAAATTTCACTAATACTTCTTGGCCTAAATCAATTTCTTGGCCTAAATTTCACTAATAATTGTTGGCCTAAGTATATTTTTTGGCCTAAATTTCACTAATAATTCTTGGCCTAAGTAAATTTCTTGGCCTAAATTTCACTAATAATTCTTGGCTTAAATCAATTTATTGGCCTAAATTCCACTAATAATTCTTGGCCTAAATTTCACTAATAGTTCTTGGCATAAATCAATTTTTGGCCTAAATTTCATTTCATCAAGACATAGACTATCTCTTGCAATTCCTAACAATTTATATCCTTGCTGGTTATGAATCTTAATATATAAGTTTAAATTTTAAAGCTGAATTTAAGGCTAAGGAAATAAGTATTATTTCGCCACTATTTAAGGTTTACAATGCTTAAAAAATTAGAATAAATAAATGAAATACTTACACAGTTTCAAAATAGAAGGAAAAATAAGCAATTAATAAATACAAAAATACAATTTTTCTAAATATCACAATACCTCTAACTAGAGTGGCAGGGATAACATCAAAAAGATCGAAATGACCTCAATTCTGTGATGGTCCCTTAGTAGTTCACGGACCCTAATAGTTCAGGCTAATAGTTCGTCATCTAGTGCTCTAAAAGGGTAGTGACTTTTCTGATATTTAATATCAATTTCATATTTATAGTGGATCAAAAGCCCAGCTAAGCTATTTAAAATATTTATGAAAATTCTGGATTTCTCATTTGAGGCCTGGGCCGAGAAAATGGCGTGGTTTCCCGACAGTGTTTCGAACAAAGTTAACGGAATCGTGACTAAGGGCAAGAACGGAAAACTTAAATCTATTGTTCCACAGTTCTGAAAAGTACATTGTTGGAAATATGATGTGTGATAACTGATGTAGTGTGACTGAGAAATGATCAAATAGCATTGGGGGCAGAAGGCCATCTATTTATCATAATCTTTATCGTGACATATTAAAATGCCAACATTACATTTATAATGAATTTGTGAGAAAGCAAGTTTTTCAAACAAACAAAAATTTGGAGATTTCCCTTTGGACGGTATTCCTGTGTACCTTTTAAAGGGCAATTTGCATTAAAAAATATCGTCAGAAACGTTGGCCTGAACCTGAAGTTAGAAAAATTCAAGTTTGGTTGTAAATACATACGGTATCGAAGAGAGGTGGCCGGGAAAACGATTATAGATTTTCTAGCATCAATTTATGGGGGGGGGGGGGGGCAAAGATAATTTCTGACAGCTTCTAACTTTATCTAACAGGAAATATAGTGAGTCTTAAAAAATATAAGATTAAAGAGAGGGAACAAGAACAATTCAAACTGTAACTCGAAGGGTTTGTCTGCCCCCCTCCCAGGCTTCAAATGAAGAGCCCCTAAATGATTACATATCGCAAATAGCAAATCACAAATTAATCAATCTGTAAAATTAAAGATTTGCGAGCCTCACCTAATTTCAAAGCATAGCAGTTACAGTAATTTTACAAAAGTGGGCTCTAGAAAGCATTCTGCAGTGAGTCTCGACAGTTGTGGGCCTAGTCACAACCGCGCTGCAAGCAACAACTGATTGCCCAATCAGTGGCAGTTAATTTTGCATATACTGCTCTCTCATTTGAGATATTGAAAGGTGTCTTAGTCAGCCTTTGCGTGTTGTAAAAGCAAAGGTCTTAGATTCGTGTATCTATGTTTCCAAAATTTGCAGAAGTCCTAGCTCCTAGGCCGTCCTGGGTTTCGTACGCCTTAAAGAAACATAAAAGGTCATAAAATCAATATTACATGCTATCTTGATAACAGCAAATAGATGGAAACACTTCTTGCGTCTCATCACAGTGGTCTAAGGAACACATGCGCGATAACGGATTTTCTGGTCTACGGTTGCGGACACATCAGTAGATAATTTGTCGTCATCTGCTGCAGGCGCAGAAGCAGGTGTTTTGGTAGTGGTGTTTTCATTTTATTTGCATGCAAAAAACAATCTTTTAGAAGAAAAATAAGACAACCTTCAAAGATAGACCGTCAGCTTATGTTAATTGCTGCCACACACAAAGTGCCAATATTGGTAAATTTTTATCAAACACGCTTTCCTTCAGCATGTTGCAAATTTGAATGATCAAATTATTGAATTTAATCAATACAGTTCTTTCAAAAAGTCTATATTTCGAATCTTAGATTTTATTCGCCAGGCCGTTAATCACATTATCATTCAAACGTATACAATGATTAAAAGTTCCTAAAGTTTCAAATACCTTTTGGGTAAACTGGAAATATTGCTCCAGTGTCTTAAAAATTTAAACATCAATGGTTAAATGGTTTTAAACCTTTCTCTACAGTCAGTGACAGGGTGATAAGAATATTTCTGTTTCCCAACTCTGCCCAAGCGCACAATAAAGCTTACTTTATTCTCAACGTCAACCATAATCATTTAATGTTCCATTATGTGTTTATATGTAGTGAAATGAATATTTTCAATATCTAATTAAAGTAATTTCAGTAACTAAAGGAGGCCTAAAATAATTGGGCCTTTGCCAGATTAATATTGAGACTCCCAGACACATTTCCAGCTCAAAGATAGGCCAAATTTTATAGCAAGTTCTACAAAACTGTTTTGCTTGAAGACGATCAGTAATTTCTTGTAGTTTCTTGTGACAGTTTAAACTGTATTCGCAACAGAATGTCTGTGTTTCTGCACCTACCCTGGGTAGGGTACCAGACACCCAGCATATTTTTGCGGCCCTTATTCATACCATACAGGGTGGTGTCATTGAGGGAACGCCCAACGAAAGTATGTGTAGAAGAGTTCCGAATTTGAAAACATATCATTGATGTTTGTTGAGCAAGATTAAACTTCTATTGTAAACCAAAAGCAGATTGAAAATTTGAACTCACGGATGTTAAACCAGCACACGAATGGCAAACACTTGGTTTTTCAAACCAATCGGAAACCAAGAGTTTGAACTGGTTGACCTTTTTGCAAACGTAACCCTGAACCGTGATCAAGTGAAATATTTTACCGATGCTTTCTATTCAATATTTTAACGATTCTTTCTATTCAATATTTTATCGACGCTTTCTATTCAACCAATATCACATATGTCATACCAAATTTTAAGTTTTCAATGGAACTAAGAAACACATTGATGTTGCATTCGAGCAACTACCTACATCGCGTGATGAACTTGGGCGTTAACAGATATTAATATTTGTGAACATGAATAACATTTCCAACGCAAAAATAGGCCTAATTTTATAGCAAGTGCTGCAAAACTGTTTTGCTCGAAGACGATCAATCATTTCTTGTAGTTTCCAGTGACAGTTTAAACTGTATTCACAACAGAATGGCTGTGTTTCTGTGCCACAAGTGAGCGCAGAAATTAAGTCCGAACCTGTTTTGGTTTCGTGCCAAGATAAGAAAGCTCGTTAAGAGTATTCCGTGCAGCATTTTGAGGTCACAACAGATGCAATTCTCATGAAAAGAAATCCATGGATCACGCTATATCATCCTATATTGTATTATTGCCAATGTAGAAAATATATTATTCATCTCTGAATTGAGGTTTTCCAAAGTAAATCCCAGACCATCATATCAATATATTCCAAAACATAGAACACCAAGACCAAAGTAAAATTTCGAAAGGTTTCATGTAATTCCACACTACGCCTTAATATAAAAATCCTCACTATTCCAAATTTAAAATCATGTACGTTTTCAAATATCATAAAGGCTATACCCATCAATCTTTAATGTTCAAATTTTCATATATATCCGACATTAGTGTTATGTTTCTTTCCAAATCACCCAACATTAAGGGAAATTTTTAACATCTTACCCAACATTAAGGCATTTTTGCCTAAAATTATACCCATCTTTACAGAATTGCTGTCTTCAAACCCATCCTTATCGGCGGCACATACCCGTTCCCATATATTAGGATACAATACATATGAAACCAAACTTTCAGATCACCAGGCATAGAAATGGCAGGCCCCTGGAAAATGTAAAATTTGAGAGCTCCATTATACATCTTATTACATTTAGAGGATTTAATGTAATTTTTATTCACTCGGAGGTCTGAAATTAGCATCTGTTGACTGCGGGACGTTGCCTCTATTCCTACTCCTTTTCCATTGGGCCTGGATGCATTTCAGATGTTGTTGATTCATTTCATTCACATAGTAAAATCATTTTATATGAGCTTCCAATAATTTGCCCCCAGAGGGCAGTACCACCTGAATTTAGTAGGGGGTGTGTCCTATATTTTTGGGTCTGGGATTTCGATTTGCTACTGTATCTTGGAGTCTGGAATCTTTTGAATATTTTAATTTGTTTGATTTCTTCAAATGGAATTTTTATCAAAAATATAATTTGGCTATAAAAATTCAAAATCCCATATTTTTAAGTGAAATATTCAGAAAAAGGAATAAAAAGATGGCATAGACATCAAAATTGCATCACAACATGAGCCATACTATTATATTTTTGGGTTGGCAATTTTCGTTCAATTATATTTTTGGGTCAGCTCAAGATTTTCTTGGACATGACTTCTACCCGAGTTAGATGGTACTCCCCCCCCCCTCTTGAGTATTTGCCCCACATTACTCAAGCATAACTTCATTTATGAAGATAATTTAGAGAGATGTAATCTTCTTGGAAATGTGTTTTGTTGGTTACAGACTATTTATACATATTTAAAGTAATAAAAATAATTAACCATCATATATTGGCAAAGTTTTGCAATGTAACGTGATCAATCATACAATTTTTTTCAAGTTCTCTAATTATCAAACTATGTATTTAATGTAATATTAATTTCTTGTTTTGACATAATTTCGCTTATTTTATTTAAACGATTGATGTCATCTTGCTCAAACGTAGCTGATTGAAAAAAGTGCGAACGATTAAGAAAGTAACACAGTCATACAGCAAGGCAAAAACGAAAGACAACAGCAAGTAATAAACGTCACATGACTTTTATAAGACTGTATATTATAACTTTGGAAAATATGTTACCTCAGTGTAGATGCATGCAAGAAATTATAAAATCATTAGAAATATTCGTATTAAATCTTTTTAGCTTTCATTTTGGCTTCCTCGTGTTACTTCATAATATTTACATGAAGTGACATTATTCATTGAACAATATTTAATATTCTTTTTGCCATTCAAACAAGGCAATATTCACCGCAGAGGCCATTAAATGAAATGTAATGCTGATTGAATTTGGATCAAGTTCCACGCACAGTTGGTCCGCACTTTCCACCTGACTGCGAAGTTTAGCATGTCTTTGTGTATATTTTGATGGCACAGAACACATCACACAAAAGAATTGGTATCACGGAAATGCAAGGGCATTGCTTCTTCACGGGGAAGCGAGTCTGTTGCGTTCAAGGAATTTCTCGTAAATAAGTGTCTTCTCAAAGACTGAAGAAATACAATCGAGAGAGACTGAAAATAAGATTATAAGAAGACCAATAACGCGTGAGTTTCCGTAATTAAATTTATAATTTATTAATTGTAATTCTGAAATATTATATATTTCTATCAGTTACAGTTAGTTGTATTAATTTTTCTATACTTATAACAACCTAGATGCATTAAGAGATTTTAGAATCTGAAATGTATCGAGACAGCTATAGTAAATACAGTAGAAAGAAGAGGACAGAGGAGGCGTGTTCGATATTATAAATTTAAGAAACGCCAGGCCAGCCTAATTTTCAGAATCCAAAGCAAAATGTTTCACAGAGCAAAATCCTCTCAGTTGACGAGTAAAAAAGTTCAAAATGTTTGCGTAATTTTAATTTCTTCGACAGGAACAAACGCTTATCAAGAAATTATGTTCCATGAGTTTGGAGTTGAGATCTGTTGGTTGCGATATGAGTTGCGAGCAATCGGTTGCGAGCTGCCAGTCGCCAGTTAATCTTTGTCATCATAAGTTTTTTATTTGCCTTGACATTAAACAAAGAAGCTTTTCGATTTTGTGTTATCAAATGAAGTACATATTTTCCGTCCTAATTTGCTTAAAAATAATGTTGAAAAAACTTGCAGTTAAACTTTCGACAACCAATCGCAAGCACTAACATAAATTTAGCCGGTATCGCTCATTTCAAACCATACTTTTCAACATCATGCTCGTTTCCAGAAAGAGTGGATTTCTCAATTTAAATTTTTAAAAGAGTGGATTTCTCAGCAGGCTCTACCGGCTTGATATCATATCTTTTCTCTTTCCCGCATAATTCACTACGAGTATTTTTATTCACTTTGTCTATTGTTTTAAAATTTGAAATCAGAAGGAACTTCAATTAGACGATCAAGCGGAAAGTTAATTTTATTTCAGCATTTTCCCAATTTTTTTAGGTTCATTTATAGGGGGAAGGATCATTCATTCAGCTATCCAAGGATGGAGGATGATGACCCACCTGTAATGTCTTTCTGTATTTCCTTCACAAGGAAACCCAAATTCTTCTTTTATTTCGGGTGCGAGAATTTTCATTTTTCATTTCGCAACATGTCACTTTTACTCGTACAGTGGTGGCCAAGTGCGCAACATAAATTTGATAAACAGCGACAATAAATGGGGTACATAATATTAAAAGTACTAAAATTAAGAGTTGAAGCATAGTGTTAATCCAGGTGTAAGCGTGAAATTAATTTCTAAGGTTATTGGCCTGGATAATGAAAGGTGATAATGCTCAAATGACAGAGCCTTTTAAGGGACTCTGAGTGGGGGGGGGGGGGGGGGGGGTAAATTT
>JAYJMH010048815.1:0-13918 GCA_036873815.1 Phacellophora camtschatica
CCATCATAGCTTATCGACAGAACAACAGCAAACACCTGATCAGCTATTTGTATCTGGTGCAATGGGACGAGCTGCAAGTGGTCTCCAGGAGATAGAACAGCTATATCGACGGCAGGATCAAGGTGACTTTATTCGTCTTTACGAGGATGAAGAGGGTCAACCACAAGATGATGCGCTGGTTCCTCCAACATTTGATTTAGACCAAGAGCATGCTTTTGAAGTGTCCCAGATTGTAAGCAGATGCAACTTTGATGAAGTTGATCTTGGAAGAAAGACGTATCTTTTTATTAGGCAATACCTGATATCTGTAAACCGTGACAACAACCTTTATATTCCATGAGAATTAAAACATATGACACTTTTTATACATATAAAACTCTAAAAGAATAGTAATTTTTTTAAATACCAATTTCAATACACCTTTTCAACTAAATGACCTCGTATTGAAAAGTTTCCAAATTTCTTTAAATTTCTTCAAATGACATTTTTGACAGCAGATATGGATGTTTCATAATAATAGGGTTGATATCGTTGATTTTGTGCTCATATATATTTTGATAAATTATAAACGATTTGAACGCAAAATTCGTTAGGGGTGAAACTTTTCACCCTCGGACATTGTTCACGGTACAGAATTTCAAACTTTTTATTTTCATATAATTAACATTGTGAACACTAGGAGAGTGAAAATTTGCACACAAACTAACTTCTTGGTGCTAAATCCAAATTCAGGGGCAAAAGTTTCATATGAAGAAAAATTTAAAAAAATCTAAAACGAGGCCGCTTATTGAAAAGGTGTATTCAATGCTATATATCATCTAAACTATTGTACATGAAGTATTTTTTAATTTGAGCAAAAGGAATATCAGGACGTTCCTTAACCCTTTCACGCCCGGATCTATTTATGCCAAACAGGCAAATCTTATCAAAGTTTTATTTTGCAGGGGGCGAAGCATCCAAAACAACTTTATTTAAAAGATTAACTTACATTCAAATATTCTCCTTCCATATGTAAAGCATAACACCAAAGCCAGGGTCTAAATTCTTCTTACATATCTAAAATATAACACCAAACCAAGGGCCTATATTCTTGTTATATATCTTCCGTGAAAAATCGCCTGAAGTCAATAATTTTCATTTTTGAGTAATTTCCCCGAAACTGCTTTGACTCACCACAAGCAAAAGAAAATTAATTTGAGGAATTTCCCTTTTGCACATTTATTATCCTAATGATCCAGATCAGCTGTGATACTGAAACAAGTTTGACAGGAGGCCATCACAGACATTCCATTGATGTGTAATCTTTCTTTCTATGTTTCAATTTTTATAACTGAACTGAAGGCTCTTAAGCAATCAAAAATTATAACAGAATTTTGGAAAAATATCATGGGGTATATAAAAACATAATGAAGACAAGAAATGATACATTTTTTTTCATTTTCTCCATCACACATTGTTCTTTCTGACTCACCTAAAACTTAAAAAGTTTAGGGTACTATAATTATTTAGATACAAAAAGAAACAAACGAGAAAAGATAATAAATGTTATAATATATATATATATATATATATGATTGGTAAAACACATTGATAATTTTCTGACTAAAGCCTTGCTCAGAGAGACCTATGGTGGCGAACATATTTTTGCAAGAAAATTACTCACCATCAGATTGACCATCAAAAATAAAGAAAAGAAAAAAAAAAAAAATAACAATAATAATTTTTAAGGACTGTTTAGGCCCTCAAAAAATTAATAATCTGTCATCTTTCTTTCAAAATTTCAAGTTCAATAATAATTTCAAACAATTTCAAGCTGCAATTGAAGACTCTTGAAGAATCATAAATCATTACAAAGTTTTGAACAAAATCACAGGGTAGTAAACATATTACAGGCATACAGCGTAGTAAAGACAATATACATAATTTTCTCATTTTTGGCAACACTCGTTATGCTGTCCGATGCTTCTTTTTTATTTTCACATTCAATCACTGTGTTGTCTGATTCTCCTAAAAATTAATAAGATTATGATGCTATACAGATTCGGGTACAAGAAAAAACAAACTAGAATATATATAATAGTTGTGATTGATAAAGCACACTGAAGATTTTCTGGCTTTCTCAGAATGACTTTTGGGTGAAACAAAACTTTCAATATATATTATTCTGTGTCTTTAGATATATATATAGATATATACCGGTTGTACATAAAAAAGGCAATGTATTTGATTAAGTCTAACAATGACTAATATTACACACTGATAGTAAACTTTTTGATCTAAACAGCAGCGAACAAGTAGAAGAGTAGGCATTTTCTCATTTCGCTGTTTTTTGTCAATTAAATATTTTGTCTGTTTTATTTTGTGACCTAACCTCTAGCCAGACATTAAAGGTTAACTATCAATGTTATAATTTCATAAATTAAAAACTACAGTAACAGGTTTCATTTTATGTATACCCTATTGTATTGATATTTTATTATTCTGCGAGAGCATTGCTGATGATAAAGGAACCCCCATATCCTTAGATCTCAATATTTGAAATGTTCAAAATTAAGTTGAACAAGCTTAAGAAAAAAAGTTGAACAAGTTTTAGAACAAGCTAAACAGTGTTTCTAAGAAACTCATCTTCCTAAACTAAAAACACGTTTTGTTTTTTGCATCATTTATTTAGGTGCAAAAGTGGTAACTGTCAGACAGCATTACTTAAAAATGCTAAGGAATGCTGTTGCTGTCAGGAAATGAAATCTTACGTCAAGTCACTGGAGGATGATTTGGTTATCCAATAACCTGTAAATTTACCAGTGTGTGTTACTTGCTATCCAGGGATTAGAACTGTGTGCCTTAAGAAATGGTCTTTGCGCCTTGCATCTGGAAAGTATGAAATTAAGGATGGATGGAGATACAAACAAACTGAATCGAAAGAAAAGTAAGATTAGATTACAGTTGTTTTTTGTAGTTATAGAGCAACCAAACAGACACAGCAAAAACGATTGGTTGCTCGAACATATGTTCATAATGTGCGGGTTGCTAAAACAAATTTTACAACAATCAGTAACTACTAATACCAAAATAAATTCAATCAAAAATTTACATTAGCTAAATTCAGAACGATCTCAGAAAGGTAAAATGTAAACAACAAAATCACAACAAGAAATAGAATAAACCTACTAACTATTAGTCCTCGTAGCAATAAACTTAATGCAAAGGGTGGCCTAAATACAGCAGAAAAAACCAAGCCAAAACGTGAAGCATACTGCTTCTCCAAGGCGTGTGCTATTGTATTGTTTTCAACACAGAAATTCCCTCATTCTCTGATTTCTTGAATCCCCAAAAACCGTGTGCACAAAGCTTTTGTAGCTGCGACTCAAGAAACGAGGCTACTCCCTTAATTGGAAAAAATCATGCAAACTACGTGAATAATATACAAATATGGTAAACATGTGGGACCAAACTGGCATGTAGGCTTCAAAGTTCAAAGTCAGATCACAGCAAAGTTATGATAAACAACGTAAAAACGTACTTTTTAAGAGTCCCTTGACAAAATAAATAAAAATTATGTTTGTACGCAACATATCTGGCCTCAAACAGTGGACCACCAGGAAACTGTTTCTATTTTCTTTTCCATTGCTGTACAAATCACTTACTGTTCTGTGAACCGTTTGCTGCTTCCAGCAGGCAAAGTTTGTCAATTGACCTCACCAATTCCGTTTTTATGTTCTTCACCTTGGCAGATCGTACAAAACCATCTCTGTCAGGTTTTACCTCTGAAATTCTTCCCAATAGCCAGCAACCTCTAGGCGTTGTCTGATTTACAACGAGAACTATATCACCAATTTCAAAGTTGCAAAGTTGATAATCTCTACGATCATCTGATACCTTCGTTAGAGGACGTCCATTGATAATTGATTCAATTTCACATAGCAGTTTCTGGAGACCTTCATCATCTAGTGCCTGTTCCTTTAGAAGGGCATTCAACACCTTTCGTACTGATCTGATTGCTCTCTTCCAAACATCACTCATGTAAGAAACAGTTGCAGGATTAAACAACCATTTCATCTCATGCAGAAGTAAAAACGCTTGCACTTTGCTGCTCTGATTCCATTCATGCATAGAAGTTGCGCTTGACGTTGTGCCACTTTGGTCTTGCTTGAAGTGCTGGAATGTACTTCTTTGTCCATCTCTTCGAGAAAATATCTGCCAAGTACTGCACCTGCTTCCATCTTCTTCTGCTATATTGGTCGCTTTTGTCGAGTAAAGAAGGGGGCAAACATTGATTAGGCCTGAGCAGCAACAAATGGCTGGGCGTTAAAGCGTGATAATCTCTACGATCATTTGATACCTTCGTTAGAGGACGTCCATTTATAATTGATTCAACTTCACATAGCAGTGTCTGGAGACCTTCATCATCTAGTGCCTGTTCCTTTAGAAGGGCATTCAACACCTTTCGTACTGATCTGATTGCTCTATTCCAAACATCACCCATGTAAGAAGCAGTTGGATGATTAAACAACCATTTCATCTCATGCAGAAGTAAAAACGCTTGCACTTTGCTGCTCTGATTTGCTGTGATACTGTGATACTGAAACAAGTTTGACAGGAGGCCATCACAGAAATTCCATTGATGTGTAATCTTTCTTTCAAAGTTTCAATTTTTATAACTGAACTGAAGGCTCTTAAGCAATCAAAAATTATAACAGAATTTTGGAAAAATATCATGGGGTATATAAAAACATAATGAAGACAAGAAATGATACATTTTTTTTCATTTTCTCCATCACACATTGTTCTTTCTGACTCACCTAAAACTTAAAAAGTTTAGGGTACTATAATTATTTAGATACAAAAAGAAACAAACGAGAAAAGATAATAAATGTTATAATATATATATATATATATATATGATTGGTAAAACACATTGATAATTTTCTGACTAAAGCCTTGCTCAGAGAGACCTATGGTGGCGAACATATTTTTGCAAGAAAATTACTCACCATCAGATTGACCATCAAAAATAAAGAAAAGAAAAAAAAAAAAAATAACAATAATAATTTTTAAGGACTGTTTAGGCCCTCAAAAAATTAATAATCTGTCATCTTTCTTTCAAAATTTCAAGTTCAATAATAATTTCAAACAATTTCAAGCTGCAATTGAAGACTCTTGAAGAATCATAAATCATTACAAAGTTTTGAACAAAATCACAGGGTAGTAAACATATTACAGGCATACAGCGTAGTAAAGACAATATACATAATTTTCTCATTTTTGGCAACACTCGTTATGCTGTCCGATGCTTCTTTTTTATTTTCACATTCAATCACTGTGTTGTCTGATTCTCCTAAAAATTAATAAGATTATGATGCTATACAGATTCGGGTACAAGAAAAAACAAACTAGAATATATATAATAGTTGTGATTGATAAAGCACACTGAAGATTTTCTGGCTTTCTCAGAATGACTTTTGGGTGAAACAAAACTTTCAATATATATTATTCTGTGTCTTTAGATATATATATAGATATATACCGGTTGTACATAAAAAAGGCAATGTATTTGATTAAGTCTAACAATGACTAATATTACACACTGATAGTAAACTTTTTGATCTAAACAGCAGCGAACAAGTAGAAGAGTAGGCATTTTCTCATTTCGCTGTTTTTTGTCAATTAAATATTTTGTCTGTTTTATTTTGTGACCTAACCTCTAGCCAGACATTAAAGGTTAACTATCAATGTTATAATTTCATAAATTAAAAACTACAGTAACAGGTTTCATTTTATGTATACCCTATTGTATTGATATTTTATTATTCTGCGAGAGCATTGCTGATGATAAAGGAACCCCCATATCCTTAGATCTCAATATTTGAAATGTTCAAAATTAAGTTGAACAAGCTTAAGAAAAAAAGTTGAACAAGTTTTAGAACAAGCTAAACAGTGTTTCTAAGAAACTCATCTTCCTAAACTAAAAACACGTTTTGTTTTTTGCATCATAAAAACGCTTGCACTTTGCTGCTCTGATTCCATTCACGCATAGACTCAATAAGTTCTCTATTATTTCCCTTAAAATTTGTACCATTATCAGAACGCGTTTCATCAGGCTTTTCCCGTCTTGCTATAAATCGCATAAGTGCATTGATAAAGGAATCTGCCTCCAAGTTTTGTGCTTCCTCTATATGAATTGACAGACGTCAAGACATGTAAAAAGCACGCCATACTTGTTGATCAATCCACATCCTCTCTTCACTCATCATAAATGGTCTAAAGCAAGCTACACCAACATTCGTGAACGGAGGCTGATCAGAAGTTATTCTATCTGGCGGCAAGCCTTCCATCTTCAGTAGGTCTGGTTGTTGTAATCGTCGTTTGCAGTCAAAGCAGCTGTTGATCATTATTTTCCCTGGGACTCTGGCTTTAACAGTCCAGTATTTCTCTCTGATTTGCGATAGCATGTACTCAACACCAAAATGTCATGATTGAAGATGATAATGCTCAATGATCAGATTAAAAATATGATGTTTTTTTGGGAGCACAGCAGGATGCTTGAGGTCATCAAATCTGGTAGGCAAATGTTTAAGGAGTCCACTAACACACAGCAGATCTCTTTTGTAATCTGCGTCCAATCTTCGCAAAGAATTGAGCTCCTTGATGTCCTTTCCATATTGTTCCATTTGTACACAGAAGCCAATCGTGTGCTCTGCCTGACTCATCTCTTCTACCGTCACTCTTCCTTTTCGACTGATTTAAGTGTTTTCTCATCTCTTTGCATCTTCAAACGTAGCCAATGCTTGTAGCGAAGCAACCATGCAACTGTCTTCTTTAATTGATTCCAGACAGAGTATTTTGAGAAGATGAATTGGGTCTTACCTTTGGCTTCTCAAACATTCATAGTATGTGACTGTATTGACTTCTTCACTTCAGGATCGTCTTCTGAAATGTCAGCAATTGGTTGTAAGTTGTTCTCACAATACGAGTCACTCTTCCAAAGGAATTCTGGGCCTCTGATCCACCTAGCACCATTGATTAGTTGAGCATCTGAAAGACCTCTCGAAACATCATCTGCCAGACTTAACGCCGTTTCCACATCAAACCAAAAATTCATATTCCGTTAATGTGATGATCTTCCTACAGGTTATCCACATCGCCTTGTATTGTTGTCTCTTGTTGTGAATTTCCCACTCTCACTATCCATTATGCTGCCAAATACTGGATCGTCCTTCTTGGTTGCAATCTTTCTGACAAGCTTTCTAACGCCTTCTATGTTTGGGTTACGGTCTTCTTTCCTTATTTCCTGCATTCTCGACTGCCAGCGTGATTTAACATAGCCATGACAACGCTCAAGAATTTTTACCAATCTGTCTTTGCTATTGAACTGAGTGTGCCTTCCGGTTGCTTTTAACGTTATCTCCCAATTTTTCAGGTCGTCTGCCAAATCAAGTAATCCTTTTCTGTCATCAAACTCCAGTTTTGGACCATCTGACACATTGGTTATCCAAGAGTTTGTCACGTTGAATCTATCTCCAAACAGTTCTGCAAGTAGTTTCTTTGCTTCCTTGTACCCTTCTTCAGGGTCTAGCAGTATGCAGTTTTCAATAACCTTCCTTGCTTTACCTGTGCAAAACTGGACAAGAAGCTGAAGTTGTCTGCTAAAGTCAGTTGCGTCTTTCTCCACGTTATTCTCAAAAGATCTCAGAAAGGTAAAATACTTCAAAGGGTTACCATCAAATGATATATATCATCTCCGACCTTGGCAAGAATGTGGCAACAGTTGAGTTTTTCATAACTTCTAGATATTTAACGCCTGTGTCTGGGGCACACGAATCTGATCCATTTTCACTTTGCACATTCAACGGTGCTCTATCCTTTCTTACTCGTCATGGATGTACATCTCTTTCTTGATTGACATATGGGTGTAGAGGTAAATAATTTATATTTGATATTTCAAAAATTTATATTTATCGTATATGGTTTCTTTATCATGAAATCTCTCTCTTGTCCCCAAGTGTAGCATAAGTCGCTCTTTCATGCAGATAAATCGTACTTCTGCCTCGTGAAAATACGCCATACATTCGTCCAAGTCGTCTTCATTAGTCAATGAATCATTGTATGAATCACATGTTTGTCTCAACCTTTCAAAAACATGTACCAGATTCCTTTCCCTTGCCACTGCATCTACAATTGATCCCTCCGCCAATAACGCATCTGACATTTGCCACAAGGCCAAAGTCAAACCACGCTTTGCATTGCCTCTTCCTTGTTTCAGTGTCCGTCTTTTCTTAGTCTCGACACCTTTCCAATCCACGGTCACATTTCTTCGCCTGAGTCGGGTTTCTCCTTCCAAAACATGAATCTCGTCACCATTTGTCACATGAGCGGGGCTCTTTTGTTCTTCCATCCCCAAACATTTTATAAATTGACCAGTTTCAAAATGATGTAGCTCTAAGTTCGCCTTTCAAAGCTAGCTACAGGGTATAGTAAACTCACACCAAATTGTATTTCGACAACCAAACAGAGACAGCAAGAAAAAACAACTGGTTGCTCGAAAATACATTCTTAATGTGCGTTTTGCTAAAAAATTGTTCTACCAACAATCATTAACTACTAATACCAAAATATATTCATTCGAAATTTACATAAGCTAAATAAATCAACGAAGGCTAAAAGGCCGTCTACAATGTAAACAACAAAACCACAACAAGAAATAGATTAAACCTGCAAAAATATTAGTCCTCGTAGCCATAAACTTAATGCAAATGGTGGCCTAAACACTGCAGAAAAAACCAAGCCAAAACGTGAAGCATACTGCTTTTCCAAAGCCTGTACTATTGTATTGTTTTCAGCACAGAACTTCCCTCACTTTCCGAGTTCTTGAATCCCCAAAAACCGTGCACACAAAGTTTTATCGATGCGACTCTAGGAACAAGGCTATTCCCTAATTTGGTAAAAATCATGCAAACTTCATGAATAATATACGAATATGGTAAACACGGGTGACCTGACTGACACGTAGGGTTCAAAGTTCAAAGTCAGGTCATATCAAAGTTTAGATAAGCAACGTGAAAACGTGCTTTTAAGAGTCTCTTGACAATTTAAATAAAGAGTTATTTCTGTATGCAACAATAACAATAAACTTTTGGAGGGGTTTTCGAAGTTCTGTTAGAATGTTTTCTCCCCTGTATACTGCCATGAACAAACATCAGAAACATAAATTAACTATAAACCTACACCAAAAACTGTTGCCAAACCAGGCCAAAGATTGTTAGAAGATTGCAACTACCTAATATATTAAAATTTTATTGTTTTCTTCTTTGAGATTATCATAAGTTTTGGTTTTTTTCTACTTTTATTCAATACGATTTTTCAAAGGGAAGGAAAAGTGCTAAATATTTGCAATTATAGCACAATTCTTGTCGGAAAAGATGAAATAATATGTTATGTAACTAAAATATTTTTCTCATTAAAAATGTGTATTGCCAACACTGTCTTAATGTCAGAAAATATTGAATATCAAGAAAATGCTATATCTTTGTCTATTGTTATGATATTATCATACTTTGGGGTTTTGTACAGCAGGTAAAAATTTATATTCAATGTATATATTCTTTTCATATTACACATGTTAATCATTTTTCAGGTGGAGTCAATTTTTCAAATCTCATGAACTTTTAAAGTCTAACTCTTTTTCAGGTGCCGAAGATCAAAATAGTGTGTTGTGTCTGGTTGCCCTTTTCTCGTATGCTTGGCTATTGTGGTGTGTCGATCCGAGATGAAGTTTGATACAACAAGTTCTTCAGTTTGCAAACGTGCCAGACCAATTTTGAATCCAGCATTCTCCATTACCTGACTGCTACCAACTTTATTACGCTGAAATGAATTTATTTCCAATACTAAATCTCTACATTTAGAAACATTGTCAATTAAACTAATTTCCATCTATGTTCATGTATTTATGAATATAGCCCCTAGAAGTTATAAATCTTAATATAACCACTTAATATAGCCACTAATTCATTTCCATTATAGATATAGGCTTTGAGAAAGGCTATTAGCAACTTTGAAAAGAATTCATAAAATTTTATAAAAGAAAGAAATTTTGCAAAAGTCTTGAAATGTTTTGTGCTATCCAGACTTGTGTCAAGATATTTTCATCCTTTGTGTGCCAAAATAATTCTTTACTTCATGCAAGAATAAGTTGTGTCATAACTTTTCACAATAACATTGGAAACTATCCAGAGGAAGCTTCTTCACTATTTGAAACTAAGGTGAAAATTTAACTATACCAGGGGGCTGTAATGCTGAAAAGAATCCTTTTAAAGACACCTTTGAAGGAAAATAAATATTTGAAGATAAAAATTAAGAATACCTGGGTAAGTGAAAAGTCATCTATTTTGTTGACATCATTGCAAAATACTGTGTACGAGCCATATTTTGCTGAATGACCCATGCTGTCATGATGCGCATCCCCAGCAATCACAAATTATTTTCCTTCTTGGAGTGCACACACTGCTGAAAATAGTTTTTCTTTATATTTTTTTCCAATGCAGATGAATAGCTGGAAACAAGCTCTCTTGTCAAATGTAATGTAGCATATATAGGGACATGTTATACATAAGGGCATTCAGAGAATCTTTGGGGCTCATACATCTCTGAGCCTACCACAGGCATTTCATTTGGAAATACATGAACAGAATCATACAATAAAATAACCTGGAAGAAAATATAAACAAATGAAAAATAAATCCCAATGATCTTCGTGAATCTATCTACATTATTAAATGTAACAAAAAATTATTTTAAAAAAATTGACTTTGTTTCTTTGATCTTTTTGGATAAACTTCATTTTTGAATAAACTTGAGAAACTTGAGAAAGATCTTCTCTATGTAAAGATGAAAAGTCTAAAGAAATAAACTCTACTAATAAAAGGATTGTACAATATTTAGTTTAGCAATATATATTCTGCATACCTTTTGATGTTTGAAAAAGTCTTTAGTGATATGCAACCTAATCCCATATTTCTAAATATTTGAAACAACTTTGATGCAGATCTACCAGAAATCAAAGTTGAGAAGCTTAAGAGGAAATTTCCAGTGGCAATATTTGATTTTGGCATGTTGGGCTGGCTACATCAAACACTGTCCTTTTTGTTGCATTTTACATTTAAACATGTTAAATTTAATTTCACCATTGTTCCAATTTGCTGACTTTCAATCAGAGGGTTGTCTTCTTTGTAATTTGGGAAAGATTTTAACAGAAATAGCAATTTTGACATAAATACAATAAATTTTGCCTCACATCGAATTTGGTCTTTTTCCCTGTAAAATCAAAGTTTTGTATAAAATTGGCTCTGATGAAAGGTTGCTGCTTTACAGAATGAGACATCTTTCAATGTACATAAACAATTGTACACTGTCAAATATCACCTCTCATCAAATGAAATTGCAATGTGCTCATTACGTCATTTACTGGAGGCTCATATAATGATGAACCACAAATGGTAGAAATATGAAAAAATGACACAGGTTATGTATTGTATACATATGTATTTATTTTCATATAAGGTAGAACAATCCTTATTTATGTAGCTAAACAGAGTTTTGTTGCAAAAGAATCCTTTCAAAGTTCCTGAATTGTTATTGTAATATAAATATTGATTTTTCACACCACATACATCTATAAACTTACATCTTACTAGAATTTTTATCATTGTCACTCTTGCTCTCATCCTATGCGTCATACACATACGAAATGTCTTGGTCAGCAGCCTCGTTCTCTTCCATATTTGCATCATCCCCTGCTCAATCTCCATTTCTAATTCTGCCAATTCCTCCACGCATTCTTCGTCCTCTAATTCCATATCATGTTCATCATTCATCCTCACTGTCTCCTTGTATTTCTTTTTTTCACACCTTTAAATGGGAAAAACGTTTTCTTATAGAAAATCTTATCAACAAAATTTCCTTAAAAAAAGATGAAACATCACCTGCAAGTTCTATGTTGAAAGTTGAAACACATACTTGCGAGTTTTTCGTGTGCAGCTCCTAGCTCTGATGTGACTAATTCAAACCTTTCCCTTGATCCTATCCATTTGTTTTTATGTCCGATTCAAATTTTTCAACTTTACACACTCACTGAATTGAAGGTGGGTCTGAGTAAATTTCCCGTACGTATGGGTGTCTGTTTGAATTGAAGCATTCTTGAACTACAGAGTAAAAGAAAATATCAAGATTTTTGCATAGAAACCTACTATATGAAACCTACAAACAAGATAACACAACTTTATTAATGTTGTTTGCTCTGTATAGTATATACTGTAGACTAAAAAACTCTCTGGTGGAGCATCATCACATGTTTCAAGGAGGAATTCAGGGTTGGGTTCATCAAGAACTTCTTTAGAAGCAATAACCTCCATGTGTGCATCTTTCAGTAGCTGCAATGAAATAGCATAAATAATGGAATCTTTTTTCTTTACTAAAGCCTACTAGCCTGTGTACAGACTTAAGGGAATCAATATCTTAATGTCTGTATTCTAAAGCCTTCTACTAGCTTATAATATATTTTAATAGAAGTGGATTGCTGAATAATTATGCTTACTTTTTCAGAAAACCATCGATGAATAATGATCTTACCTTACGATGTTCCCGTTTCGTTGCTTGTTCTTTCATTTCTTTGTACACTGTAGGGAATACAGTTACTCCGATTCCATCACGTATTAATCTGGCTTATTTGCCAGAAGCAAACGCAAATCGTCGCTCATACGCATCTGGGCTGAAGTGCTGAGAACAGACAGCTGAATTCACTGCAGAAACAAAATTTGCGTGCCTCTTTCTATTAAAATCTACCCAAATTTTTATGCATCGCTTTGCTTCGGGTCTTTCGTCATTCCAAAATGGTAAACTATGGACAGATAAAACTTTTTTCTCGGTCTGGTTTGCTATCACAGTCATACACAACAATCTGTCCGGCATTTTGTTATTAATGTGTTCCTTAAATGGCGTAGTTCACGGAAAAGCATGCGCTAGTTAGCAATCCTAAAAATTTCCCGGTCGATTAAAACTGATGGTGAAAAATTTAACAAAATGACGATTTTGTTGATCAAAATACCAAAAAAGAGTTTACCAAAATGTAAGAAAACTATAAAATTCTTGCTCTCCACCTCTGAAACTATAGCTTTAGTTACTAAACTCATAGAGGTGATATGCAATTTAATCGAAAATATTTGTTTGACATTTTGGTGCCTTATAACTTGAGATATTAATCTTCAAAGTTGAAATTGTTCACCACCCTCAAACCATAGCGTAGTTTAGTTTAGTTGGTCTTGGTTTGGTTACAAAATTTTAGAAGCTTTATAGCTCATACTATATATCATGCATTTGTATGGTATAGGCTTGAAGAAATTTAACAATTGTTAAAGCATCCTTTTGCACATTGGCTCGTTTTTACGTATGTTTGACCAAACTCCATGTCTGTATAATATATATTTGGACAGGTATTTTTGTTTCAAATTATTTATGTAATTGATGGAATATGTATGTAGCATGTTTACAACTTATTGTATATACAAAAGCAGTCTGCAATATTAATTGCTAAAGTTTATTTTAGGGTTAAATTGCTCTTTTGTTTTTTCTTATGATAGAAATAAAGAATCATTCAGGAATGTGGATGTAACTGTTAACTTGGTAATGATTTATAAAAAATATTTGGGACCAATTAACTCTACTTTCAAAGTTGTATGGATGGTCTCAACTATGATTAACCAAATTAATGGAATGAATATATACTGTCACAAAAATAATATTCTTATTCGAAACTTGAAACGTGATAATCAGCTACAATTGTTCAGGAAACTTGAACAAAGTAGCAAAAAACATGTCAACTGCTTAGCTGCTGTTGAATTTTTGAAGTTGTGTCAGAATTTATCAC
>JAYJMH010048826.1:0-13917 GCA_036873815.1 Phacellophora camtschatica
AGCAACCAAGCCTACTTTATTTTCGATTTTTCGATGCCTAAAGGTGGTCGCACCCACCTTTTTCGTATCGCATATTCGCATGTTTTTGGCCCTATCGGTTTTGAGGTACAAACCACCAAACGGGTGAACTTTATTTTGAGACACCCGGTATATATTTATATTATTTATATATTTTTAATTTTTTATAAATTTTAGTTTATTAGACATATAAAATATATAATTTCTTGAGCAATATAGCGTGGAATTTTCGGGGGTTGGCAATCAATTCATTTTGATCTAACCATGATAAGTCAACTCCGGTATCTTTTTCCAAAATATTCACAAGATCGGGCATGTTTTTAGAAAAATATGCAAGTGTATTGTCGACAGCGTAATTTTTAGAGCGTTTCGTATTTTATGAAAAGAAATAAATCATTTATGTAAAAATTGAACAGGATATGTCCCAGCACGGACCCCTGGGGTACACCAGATATAACTTCTTTAAAAGAACTATAAGATCCGAACACATTGTTCTCGTCTTTCGAGATAAGAATAGATAAGGACTAGTGCATCTTATCCATATGCATGTAATTTGGCAATAAGCAAATCATGTGGGATGTAGTCGAAGGCTTTCGAAAGATCCATTAGAATCGCACCTACGAGATAGTCTTTGTCGAAGTTAGACCTTCAATCTTCTATCATACGTATTAAAACATGCTGGGTGTCATATGCCTGTCTATAAGCCGCAATGAAAACAGAATGCGGGTTGTCTAAATATTTAATCAGTTGCTATTTAAACTTTTTCGTATATCTTTGAAAAGGTATTAAGAATAGTTCCTCTCTACAGTTCGATGTGGGTCCCTCTTATCTAAAGGGCAGACTGCCGCTTTTTTTTGCATAGTTTGGAAAATGGGAATTACGAATGCTACAGTTTGTTGCCGTGGTTAAAGTGTTTATAAGCTTATTAGCAGCTAGAGATACAAGCTTCGGGGGTATTTCATCATCACCGATAGATTTCCTGCCATCCAAGGATCTCAATAGTTGCGCAACTTCTTGATTGTCTATCTCTTGAAAAATGAAGGTGTACAACACTTGCTCTGGGTTTTGCATAATAGCTAGGACACTAGGTTGGTTTCTATACTTATCAAGAATCAAGCGAACATTTCGATGTTCGTCAGAAATTCCAGTATCTTTAGCAAGGCTAATAGGCTTCTTACCACTATTTTTACTTCTACTATTTTTACATAGTGATCCTATGGTTCTAAATTATGACTAGGGGGTAGGTTTCTGGAAATACAGTTTCTTTAGCAAATGTAAAATATTCAGTCAAAAACTGTGAATGTGCCATTTCACATGCAAACAACAGACTGGTTGTTAGATAAGAAATGCTGTATAGTTTATATCGATGTGGCAAATATCAATATTGACAAAGAGACGTTTCATGGTTGTCAGCCAGTTACACTTGCCGATGAATCATAACAGAATCCAAACAGTTTTTAATAGAACTGCATTGATTAGCTATTGCTGCTATGTCAAATTGTTGTGAATAAACCGAAATCCTGCAGTTGTATAGGGCTGGCATGCAGAAAAAAATTAAAATGCAAGGCGGGAGTTAAATTAAATATATTATGAACATATTTATTATCAACAATGGCTTAAATGTGCTGGGTTTTGTGTAGGACTTTGTCATCCAAGTAATGATGCTAAAACTGAGATTTTTTTTAGGAAATATGATGAATTTAGTGACATCAATATGGAAGAAGGAAATGATATAACATACAATTTGGTGAATAATGTGTTGAAAGTTTATTGTTACTCTTTTCACTTTATAGTTAAGAATTTTGTTAATAATTCTAAAAAACGAAACTTAGAGCACCAAGTTCATATCTGTATTGAATATTATATGATATTTTCAGATTGTACTATTTTCTTTCCCGATAGAATTCTGCTTACTACATGCTTTAAAATTAGTTTCCGTTATAATACATAGGTTGTGAGATTGTTTTTTTTATTGTTTTTGCGTGAAAGAATTTTTTCCCCAATTTTTGTAGATTTTGTAAATTTTGTAATTTTGTAAGGTTTCATTTATATATTTTAAAAGATTTGTTCTACATACATAATCCTGTACTGTCAAAAGCTATTTTATATTTGGGGCATGCATGGCCATCATACCATTTTAGTTAATGAACACACTCTTTTGACAATAAAATACCAATTATGGGGAGTTTCATAAGTGTGACTGCACTGAGATATTTTTATGGGCATATCAGTGCCACCAAGAGTTGAGGGTAGGTTGGTACATTGGAAACATTCTAAGCGTCATTCTGAGTTAATCTGAAGTGTATGGTCTTATATTTTTTCAAGAGTATACTGAATCTTCCCTAAAATTTATAGCCCCATGCCAATAATTCATATCTTGAGAGGTCCAACGTTTGATGTATACTGGGTGCCCACATTTTCTTTTGAACTATTTACTAATTGTAGAGGTATTATTTCAGAGTCACAATTTCCTATTAGTAGAGCGGTTTCTCGTCAAAACTGGTGTTGACAGTGAAAAGTTTGGTTGCTGGCTTGTTCTTCTAATGAAAAAATGAAGAAGTTTGTCGCAAGCTTGGATTACTACTCAAATATTACACTAAAGGGTTATGAGACTTTGCATTTCATTGAAATATTGTTACTTATGCAAGAAGCAAATTAGTAGTTCTTATAAATTACTCTTATTAGTCATTATTACTCATCATAAAATACACAAATTCAGTAGCCAAAAGCTGTTGACAGTGGAGTAAGGAAATGATGGAAGACACATTTTAAAATATGTTTGTTATTTTATTCTCATTATCAAATAATCTTCAAATTGAAGGATCAATGGTGGAAATGAAAATTTAAAGAAACATTTTATTTTATTTTTCTCTAGTATATTTTTGTTTTGAGACACATTTTCAAATAGTTTAATAAAGTATGTTATTTATGAAGTTGTGAAAGTCTTGTCCTTTAGATCTCAGAAAGACCATCACTAAGAAATTCCCTGATTGCTGGCATGTGTACAAGCCTTGAACTGATCGAGATAATGGACAAAGTGAACAGCATCAACCCTTCAGAAAAAGGCTGAGTATACGTTTTGATCAATGTATTGTTGGAAGTTACTTACTATGAGTTACTTACATCTTGTCGTAACTAAGAGCATCACAGAGCACCAAACACAAGATTAATTCAATTAATTTTTACACATTTTTTGATACAAATAGTATTATTTCAGCTGATGTGGAAGACAATCATGCATTCAACAAGGTAGATAGATAATTATTTGTTGTTAATTCTGCAAGTCAACATTTTTTTAGTCAAGTTTCAGATTTTCTGTTTTCACTTCTCATTGCATCGTTATATTTTACAAGATAAAATACGTTTTTAATTGGTTTAAATGAATATTGAGCATGGTTCCTTTTTCAACAGGAATTGCCATGCTGAGAGACTAATTCTTTTGAAATGATGGATGGAAGGGTAGCCGTGATTGGAATTGAACGCAAGGGCTTCGTTTGTTATTCCTGTAAGTTGCAGTTATGTTGCAATTATCAAAGAAACAGAAAAGGAAGGCAAAGAGGAGCTCCCAGATTTTGTCGTTGAAATGGTTGCAGCTTACGAAGAAATATCAAAGTCAGGAATAAAGAGTTTTGCTTTGCACAGTGCTTTCCACGGTGCTGTATTATAGAATTCCACTCCATCGCAGAGGAAAATATACCGCTTGTCCCAAGAAACAGTGACACCCGTTTTTGACAACGGATCAATGGTTCAAATACTTCCAAATGACCGCCCTTGTGATGATTGCCGTGGTTTGATGGCAGAAGAAACAAATTATGACGAACGTGTTAAAAATCTATTTCTGTGGGCAAATATCATCTCTGTTTCAAATGAATTAGCCAAGCTTGAAATTGTTGTCAATCTAGTCATGAACTCTGGAAATTATTCTGTCATGTTATTTTGATGACGTATTCTTGAATGTTTATTTTGCACACTCCATTCCGGTTTTTTGGATGGTAATATTTTATCCACAGCTTCCTATTATTCAGTACTTTATCCACAGTATTTTAGCCTGTATTATATATAGCAAAAGATAATTTTGTAAAATTGCTGTATTAAATACAAGGAGAAACGCCTTTTGTATCATATGTATTTGCCTTTTTCCACAGTGCTATGACGTAAATATTGAAGTTATGGACTCGCCAGGAATTATTGCCGTTCTGCTGATGGAATTTTGAATATGAAGAGCCTTTTGGTTGATCATGACGTCCTACGAGATTATCTTCATTTATTTCTCACAGGAAACAGGTATTACGTTTCTCAAAGCCTTCATAACACAAAACGGGACTGCCTCCCAGCATAGTCTAAGCAGGCATCCTCTTCAAAACATTTAAGTATTCCATTTCAGGAGCATGCAATCTCTTATTTTGAATTTTTGAGACATCGTTATAAATAGAGTTTTGGTATCATGTTTTTATTTTGTTATTATCGAGATATAATTTGTAATTAATAATTGTAACAATAAGAATTGTAATTTGCATATCGGATGATTGTTATTTGTTATTTTTATTGCATCTAAACACCTTAACCAAGGTCTCTTAATTCCCTCGTTATGTTTATTTGAGTGGTATTAACTATCAGATAAAATATTAAATTTGGTTGGAAGATCTGGAAGGAAATCTGGTTTTTTCATCTTCAACATGAACTATCTATGACTAAAATTTAATCAATGGCTAAATGTTTCAAAAATACGTAAACATAATGTTTTCCTTCCGCAACTGAAAACATTTGTTAAATTTGTTCAACAAACGTCATGTTTCGTTAAGTTTGTTCAACAACGTTGTGTTTTGTTACGTTTTCTTCATAAGCATTGTAGGAATTAAACAAAACAATTTTTACAAAAGAAATGTCCTTTATATTTAAACCCTTCACAAATATATTTACAACCGAAGAAGTTATTTTAATTGTGTGTGTTTGTGTCTACTTTAGCTTGTGCCAGCAGCTACATTCTTGCATTGTATTCAAAATGAGACGGGTGTTAACAGCCAGATCAATGAGCAAAGAAACTCAACCCTGAAGAAATTGAAAGGTCAATTGAGCTATAGGAACCCAAATATTTTTGTCAACCATTGTAAACTGATATTGCGGTACAGAAATCAAATGACAAATTGTTGTCTATGAACAATTAGAGGTATTGTTGGTTATTGTGTTGCCAAAACAAATTACAACTAAAAGATAGCGCAAATCGTGTAATTTTCACAAATAGTTTCAATTTTAGGTACATTAGATTAGTGCCACTATATGTAGGTTTTATATTATTACCCAATAATAATTACACTACGATTGCACGATAATTACATATCGTTGCTTAACATCAAAATCAGAATTTGAAATATCAGCTCTTCAAATAACTAACGTGCATTTGCATGCAATTACATTATTTTATACCATGGTTTTATGATAGCTCTAAAGCGGTATAACTATTGCTGATAAAACGTTTGCATGAAGGCAAATTTAGTTATTTCTAGCAAGTTACACAATTTACTTTTTCCTTCGACGTTTTGTTATTTTTATTTTTATTTTGCTGGCAGCCTTTGCCATCTTTGATCGGCAAATTGTCACAACTAATATTTAGGAATTTCTCGTGCGATGGAACAGGGCTCTGTAACGGTTGTATTATTTACAATTATTTACTAACGAAAGAAATTTTCGGACATAGTTTCATGGTTAGCGGTTCTTTTTCGGACATAGTTTCAGGTGTACAAATTACCTCCTGGTACTTTGAAGTTACATTTTTGGAATTATTCTACCATGCCTGTTTGATAGCTGGCCCTTCTCGCAAAAACCTATTGTCATCAGTTGTGTGAAATTCTTTTTCGGACTTATTATCGGGTGTACAAATTACCTAGTTTTGCATTCAAATTTTTGGAATCATTCTAACATGCCTGATAGCTGGCCGTTCCTGCACAAAAGTAGTCTTAATGGTTTTGCGATATTCTTTTTCAGATTTTTGGAATCATTTTGCCATGCCTAGTGGCTGGCCCTTCCCGCACATATGTAATCTCAATGTTTCTGTGAAATTCTTTTTGGGACTTAGATTTGGGTGGACAAATTACAACCTGGTAGTTTGCATTCCAAATTTTTAGAATCATTCTACCATGCTTGGTAGCTGGCCCTTCCCGCACAAACCGTCTCAATGTTTTTGTGATATTCTTATTCAGACTTAATTGTTGGTGTACAAATTACTTCATGGTAGATTGCAGCCAAATATTTGGAATCATTCTACCATGCCTTGTAGCTGCCCCGTCCTTCACAAATGTATTGTCATTGGTTGTGTAAAATTCATTTTTGACTTGGATTTGGGTGATGGCTACACCGTGCACACTATTATCCAATTCCTACCTAATTAGACCAACTTCAAGCAATAAAATAATACAATTCGTCAACTACATAAATGTGCCCTAGTAAAACCCAAGTAAACACATTTGTATAATTTCCCAATTTTAACAATGAAAGTATTAATTTAATCGTGAAAATCCAAAAGTCTAAATTTAAATTCAAAAGTTCATCAATGTACATTTCCGGCCCCAATCAGCTTACCACCAGGCAGTTGTTTCATTTCAGCAACCAATGTGTGGAAGCATATTTTGTCATATGACTTTCCAACAAGCAGTCATATGACTTTCCACCATGTATTGAATCTTTTCTCGCTATATGAATCAGACTTGTCAAAAATACCAGGCGGAAATGCCGCATCTGACTTCAAAAGCAGCAAATGGTTGGCGGTTAAGGCATTCAAGTCTTGTGAATCATCGGAGACTTTCGTCTGGCATTTAGAATAGATTCCACTTCCCAAAAGGGTGCAAAAACTTTCGTCATCCCATGTTTGATTATTTACAATGGCGCTAGTATTCGTCTGGTGTCCTTTAAAATTCTTTCCCTTACACCATCCATGTGACTAGAGATGCACTAGAGTTGAATATCCAGTGCACTTCACGTTGTAGGCAAAATTCATGCAAGACGTTCGCCACGACTTGCCATTCTCATTTCAAAAGAACCTGTTTCCAAAGTCTGAGCAACTTCAATCTCCACTTCACATATCGCAAGGCATGTTAAGACAACTCCAGATCTCTTGACCAGCACTCGTCCTCTTTTAACCTGAAATGGTCGAAAGTAATCGATCCCAACTAATAAAAATTGGTGTTTTCCTGGGGTTAATCTGTCTTCTAAGAGGTCAGTTATCTGGGAGGTCAGTCATCAGGTGTCGGTTATTACATATCCTTTATCTTCGTTGTTTATGCTCTTCAGTACGCTTGTACTGTCCGTTCAAAACACTGATCGATTAATCTTGATTTTCAAATTTCTTCGTAACATTGAATCGACTTTAACAGCAATTGTAGCACCAGTTAACTTCAGTCGTGGAATCTTAATATTCTTTATCGGTGCTAAACGGGATTTTCCAAACAGAAATTCACATTGTATTTTTTCCTTTCTGTTCATTATTCTAAGATTATACACTGTGACAAAGTCAATCTCAGACGCATCACAAAATTATGTATCTCAGCTGTGACGACATCTTCAAAGTCTGCCTGACTGACACATCTCTGCACCTTGAATTCTTCTAACTTTTGAAGTTCTTTCGTCCACCTTTTCCAAAGAACCAAATGTGCATTAAAGCTGTAGACACGACCTTTGTAGTACAACCTGTGTTTGCAAAACAAATGGTGCTGCAAATCCAATGGGGTCGAAAATCGAGGAGACGATGCTTAGCAAGCCTTTGCAAGTGTGTGGTTTTTCTTTTTACTGATCTTGAATTTAAAAACATTGTTTGAGATTTCCCACTCCGCTCCAAATGTTCTTTCTACAGGAAGGCAGTCGTCTTGTATGTTGACGTTGCGCAAGTCCGTCGATCGTTCACACATAGGAATGGCATCTAGCATTTTTCTGCAGTTGCTATTCCATTTCGTCAAATAAAACCGCCAAGCTTTTAACAGCTCAGACAGCTGGATTTGCATTCTTATACCATCGTCAGTTGTTCTAAATAATTTCAGTAAATCATCTATGTAGAAACATATCCGCACTGTGCTGATGACGTCAGGCTGAAATTAGTTAGCATTATCCAAACATATAACAATATACAATAATGATATATAATAATATATAATAATAATAATATATAAAATAATATAACGAATATCTATACAGGGTGTACATTTCAACAAAATATGCGGTTATCAACATGATGTCCTGTAAAGGAAAAGAAAGAAAATAAACCTGTAAAAACTCTGATAAAACCTAGCAGTAACTACATTGATCATTTAAAAGTTCCATACATATGAAAGTTTTAATTAAAATGTTTCTTTAAAAAGTTCTTCGTATTGCTTAAAAGATTCAGTTTTTCTAATGTCTACGGGTAGCTCGTTGTACAGCTTTGCACCCATAGAATGGAAGGACTTCCTAGAATATATGTTCTGATAACTGGAAACCTTATGAAATATTCGCTGTTCCGTGTTCGTGTTTTGTGCTGCTGTAACTCATAATAGACTTGAAATTTCTCGCAAATATCATTGCCTAAACATTTGCGCACAAGATTACATGCCCTGGTGCTTTTGGTATTGAAGACTGATTGAATTACTGTTGAATTTTTCGAGCTTCCATTGATTATTTTCAAACAACGATCATGAAATTACGAGAGTCTCGTTGCTTGAATTGAAGTCAACTTGAGTTGCAGTACTTCACATTACGTGAGGGTACTATCTATTTCAAAACCAAGATATTTTTATTGTTTTTTGCTCGAAATCTTACAGCCTCGTTACGTTACATAAAGTGTCTCACTCTGTTTCGCAATCCTTTGCGAAGTCACAAAAAGAAGAGATTCCGTCTTGCCTTTTTTCAAATTTATTAACAATCCATTTTCATCAAACCAATCAGCGACTGAATCCATCTTTTGACAGCTTGGTTTTGATGACTTTCATATCTTTATCAGCAACTTAGATCACTGTGTCATCAGCATATTTAACTATCCTGGCGCCCTCAATTACATCAGTGACATCATTGAAAAAATAAATAAATAGCAACGGACCCAAGATGGATCCTTGAGGTACGCCTGTTTGGATGTCCGCTGTCTTTGATGAGGATTATGGTATCGAAAAGGCTTTGCTGAAGTCTATGAATGTTGCACCGGCAGAAATCATGAAATTTCAACCATCATAAATTCTTTTCCAGTACTGGTAGTTTAAGAACTTTAAGTTCTAACTTTAAGTTTTACATTTACTTTAAGTAGAACTTTAAGTCTTACATAAACAGAACTAAACTGAATCAGGCATACTCCTTTGCAGCCCTTCGCATCTTATATTATTTTCTTTATATATAAGTAAAAAGACGCTGCAAATGAGCGTGTGAAAGAAATCTATTTAGAAATACGGTATTTGTTAGCCTGACTACATTTAGGCCCTTAGTTTCGCTACTGCGGAAGAGATGCGGAGAAAAACTCCAGACACGCAACAAGGGCCTGATATCCTTTTAATTAAATTTCTGGGATGGTCTGACAACTTTTTATAACACCAATCAGAAGGCAAGAAAGGAAAATCCAGGCAAATAACGCCATTTCATAGGCTATTTGAATAAATATTTGAGAAAGCGAAGAATTTGCGAATCAAAGCTTTCATGCCGGAGTTTTCTTTGTTGACAAGACTTGACTGGACTGTGCTGTGGTCGACTGCAAATTAGAAAAACGAAGAAGAAGAAGAAGAAATATTTGTGCGTGATGTGCTGACTGGTTCTTGGAAGATGTACTATCAGAGTCAAGCACTTTTATTGTACCATTGGTCTTGGAGGGAAACCATGCGAACAGAAACCTCTGGCAAGTTCACTCCAGTAAAGGCATTAAACCTTTCATTAATCCCTAAACTATTATCAAGGTTTTCTTGTTTTTCCTGCATCATATTCTTAAAGAAAAGCATGAAAAAATTTTTCTTTTCAAGTTCCTCATATGCTTTTAAAACTAAATGAAAGTTTTCAGTTTTACGCCCCTTGTTCGTGAAACTCTGACAGTGTTTCAAAAAGGTTGGCAAGAAGAGAGCAAAAAAGCCGCCATCACAAATTTAGAAGAGTGAAACCTTTCCAGTGAATGAAATTTCGAACTTTGGTCATCGTTCTAAAATAGGGCGTGTTAGTACAATAATTTCGTACGAGACTTTGAATGCAAAAATGTAGAAATAATTATTATTAGCGCAAAAGAATATGAGAATGGGGCTTTCCTGAATAAGGTCAGGGTTTAGGTAAAGAATCGAATAATTAATAATTGGGGATACGTTTATTAGGAACAAGAGAATATATGGAGAATATATGGCAGAGTGAGATTTTTTGCTCTTTAGTTTATGTCACATGTTTGCGATATATGACATTGTTCACTTTCTCTCCCGGAAGTTACCTTTCAGACACATCTGGAATCATTTACGTATTCACTCCTCTCAAATGGGTAATGCGATGTTCTTATCATCACTAATCTCTTTATCTGTCTATAAAACATTCAAAAATGACATTGGTTGTACCAGCTAAAGTTTGTTTTTGTATTAGGAGATTTCATCGCAGCAACTTGAAAAATTCATTTTATCATTGGGCATTATTTCTTTATGTAATTTCGAATAAACTTTGAAAACAGAGGTAAGGGACCTCCTCTCTCCACCCAGATAAGAAAATTGAAATACTGGCTTTACAGACAGCCTGAGACAATGTAACACTAGCAGTAATATAACACTAGCTTAGATATAACACTAGCTGTCGACATACATGGTTAAGAGAAGTTCTTCAGGCGGTACGTTGCATTGCAGTATAAATGTAATGAATCCAGCCAGGCGAATTGTGGTAAACAATGCGAAATACAATATGTTGGTTGTAATGAGTTGCTCAAATACTACTCATTTCTAACCCTTTATTCCATTTCAAAGAATAAGCAAACTGAAAGTTTCAAAGCAAAGTATCTCATCGTTAACACATACATAGTAAAAGTTACTCGTCAGAAAGATAATGAAGTATCTTGCTCCTTTACAACAACTTTAGAGTTTCGTGCGTTAGAATTAAGACCCGGCCAAACGACTAGATTTTTCACTAGACTTTTTACTATACAGAAAATCTAGTAAATAGTCTAGTCGTTTGGCCACCTACTATACAAATGTATAGCGTGTATAGGCATGTATAGTCGTGTATAGTGAAGTTTGATCTTGATCAAAAAAGTCGCGAGTAAGGGATTAAATTTTTATTGTTCAGATGTGTTGTTGATTGAAGTATTGTCGATTGGCCAGGTGCTCTACAATTGTATAGCGTGAGCATGCACCTCAGCGTTTTTGATCGATATTTTCCCTGCCAACTCACTGAACAAATCTTTGCTCTTCTCTCAACACGAAGAAATAAATCAAAAATCAGAGCCAGGAACCGAATATCACCCAGAATATTTTGGCGTGGATAAAAAAGACAAAAAGAATGCTTGTGGAGGTAAAGACTACAACTTGGAAAAAGTTAAGATCTTCAAATGACGACACAGCCGCCTTTTGGGAAAAGGGAAAACATTCGACAATAGATCTAAATCGAGAATCTTAAATTTTGCAAAAGTCGAGTGAAAAGTCTAGTCGTTTGGCCACCATTTCTATACACCACACGTTTTTTGCTATACACCGCAAGACTTTTGGCTGAATGTATAGTGAAAAATCTAGTGAAAAGTCTTGTCGTTTGGCCGGGGCTTTAGTAATTTAAAAATGCATTTATCCCCCAGAAAAATTTTTGAATTTTTGAATGTTTTGTTAGCGTTAATATTTATAGTTACAAAACATAATATTCTTATTCAAAAAATATTTTTGCGTTAAATCAAACCTGGGATCAACCTGGGTTAATATCAACTAGCGCATTGGTATGTGTGTTTGATTGAGTGAAAGGAGACAGACAGCATGACGGATTGTGTCCAGAAAAAAAATGTTTTTATTAAGGATTTCTTCATCGTCCCACAATGTTCCTCGCATATGACGTCTTATTTTTCCATTTTGCTACTCTAGAAAGCACTTTTTCGTGAACACACTGAAAAATATGCCAATCGTCCAAGATAAAACACAAAAATGGCCCCTTTTTCACAAAATAATCACAATAAAGCGCATGCAGTCTAATTTCCCTTAACCCTGGTTCGTTCCAGGTTTTATTTACACAGTACACTTAGGTTAAATCCAACTCGCAAGTAGGATTTTCTTAACCCGGGTTGAGCCCAGGTCGAGCCGATTTACACAAAATAAATGAAACCTTGGTTGTGGTCAACCTAGCCTGGTGGCAAATGGGCTAAAAAACTGGCCCTAATTTACATCCGCCACAACTTCTTGTGGCTCCAACCACAGCGCAGCATTGTGGTCACATGCCAATTCTCTCGTCTATGATTGGCTTATTGTTTGCATTCTGCGGACTACCAGACCATTAAACAACACAAACGTTGATTGATTGGGCTTGCTTTTTCATCAAAGTGCTGTGAGCATCCATTTTTACCATGAGATGGTAAAGAGAAGGTTAATACTTTCCTGCATTTTAAACGACGTCAAGCAAGACAACAACTGAAGCTTGCAGCACAAGCTCGAATTGTTGCAGTTGTTGAAGAGAAGTATTGTGTTGCCCTCCCAGAATTTTAGAGGGAAGTTTCTTTGATGGTATTGACAAAAGTGGATGTTTTGAGCGAGCCGGTGTAGTACAATAATTTGAGCGCATTCTAGACGATTTTTTACACCAAAAATATAGAGCTACCCATAAAAGAATGGTTTTGAATGCTGTTTGTGCCACAATAACCTATTGGGGTTATTACCTCGACAGCAATAATATGCTCGCCACAACTTCATTAGACAAGTTTTTTTTAAGTTAAGATCAACTTTTCACTCCTCTACTAAATGTATTCCAACTGTTGAAAAATGCAAGTGTCAGGGATTTCCCTGCCTTTCACAAAAAACTACAATCATGGCTTTCTTGTTTCTGCCAGCATGAAATGTTACCTGCAAAGCATTAAAGAATTCCTCTTTTCAAGTCGTAGACGTTGCTTTAAAAAATAAATAAATGTTTTCGGTTTTACACCATTTTATTTGTGAAATTGTGAAGAGTCTAAAAAAAGCTAAGAAGAAGGCGAGAGAAAAAACCGCCATCATAAATTAGAATAAATGAAACCCTTCCAGTGAATGGAATTTCAAAATTTGGCGAGATCTTCGACCATTTATCTACGAAATGAGATTTTTTAAAAGAAGAAAAAACAGACAAACTTTCTAGGCAAATTATGGAGTTTATCTATTACGGTTGGGTGAAAAGGATTCCTGTACTTGACGCGGTGATTAGTTTTTGATTAGTCAATTTTTCGATTTTACCCAAATTTTCTACCGATTTGAAAGTAGGTAAAAAGTCTTTTCTGCAACTTTCGATTTAATAAATTTGATAAACAAGAGATTGCAATTCCACGAATATTATTTTCTATCAGTTTTAGTTTCAGTTTCATTTTATATTTATTCAAAATTCTCACATACAATTTAAAACTAAATACATGCAAAAAAATACAAATCAATGCAATAATATAATACATATAACTCTTACAGAATAATCATAATGTAAGAAAAGAAGAGGGAATTAAATTGTATGGGGGGATTTCTTAAAGGAGGAACTCTTTAAGTAGATAGACTAACGGGAAGAGAGTCCCCCCTTTCCAAATTATTATTGAAGAACAAAATTGCAAAATTAATTAAATTTATCGATATATAAATCTGCAATAAAATGCAATAGTTCTAATATATAATTAATTATACTGATTATGTGACTTACGTTTTGTGAGCAGTTTATTATTGATCCATATCGAGTAAATATTTCTTTATCTTTGATTTAAAATTTTGTTTTGAAGGAGCATCTCTAACTTCTACA
>JAYJMH010048837.1:0-13915 GCA_036873815.1 Phacellophora camtschatica
CGTAAATTTGGGGCTCCTTCAGACCGTGATCAGCGGAGCCTAGCTCATTTGCATGTTGCAATCTTAGTATATAAGATGTGATATATCCAGAAGTCCCGTTTTTAGGCAAAACGTAAGACTATAGCCTTACAATTTAAGCAAAATATATGCCCTTTTGAAAAAGTATGTTTTCGACTAAAAACCAAGGTTATAGCCTTACTATTTTATTAAAATATATTCTTTTTCAAGATTTCTCATTTTCTGGTAAAAAGTAACGCTATGACCTTACGATTTTAACAAAATATGTGATTTTTCAAAAAGGCCCGTTTTTAGGCAAAACGTAAGGCTATAGCCTTACTATTCAAGCAAAATATATGATTTTTTGAAAAAGTATGTTTTCGACTAAAAAGCAAGGTTATAGCCTTACGATTTTAGCAAAATATGTGGTTTTTCCAAATTCCCGTTTTTAGGCAAAACGTAAAGCTATAGCCTTACTATTTAAGCAAAATATATGCTTTTTTGAAAATGTTTGTTTCCCATTTTCTGGTAAAAACTATTGTTATAGCCTTACTATTATAGTACAATATATGCCCTTTTGAAAAATTATGTTTTCTACTAAAAAGCAAGGTTATAGCCTTATTATTTTATCAAAATATATGCTTTTTCAAGAACTCTTATTTTCTGGTAAAATGAAAGGCTATGGCCTTACGATTTTAGGAAATATGTGATTTATCAAGAAATCCCGTTATTAAGCAAAACGTAAGACTATAGCTTTACTATTTAAGCAAAATATATGCTTTTTTAAAAAAGTGCGTTTTCGACTAAAATGCAAGGTCATAGCATTACGTTTTTAGCAAAATATTTCATTTTTCAAAAAGGCCCGTTTTTAGTCAAGACGTAGGGCCTTACTATTTAAGCAAAATATATGTTTCTTTGAATAAGTATGTTTTCGACTAAAAAGCAAGGTGATAGCCTTACTATTTTATCGAAATATAAGCTTTTTCAAGAACTCCCATTTTCTGGTAAAAAGTAAGGCTATAACCTTATTATTTAAGCAAAATATATGCCTTTTTTGAAAAAGTATGTTTTCTACTAAGAAGCAAGGTTATAGCCTTACGATTTTAGCAAAATATGTGATTTTTAAAAAAATATGTTTTCGACTGAAAAGCAAGGTGATAGCCTTACTATTTTATCAAAATATATGCTTTTTCAAGAACTCTCATTTTCTGATAAAAAGTAAGGCTAGGGCCTTGCGATTTTAGCAAATTATGTGTTTTTGCAAGATTTCCCGTTTTTAAGCAAAACGTAAGACTACAGCCTTACTATTTAAGTAAAACATATGCTTTTTTGAAAAATTATGTTTTGGACCAAAAAGAAAGGTTATAGCCTTACTATTTTAGCAGAATATATGCTTTTTGAAAAAGTCTGTTTTCAGGCAAAACGTAAGGTTATAGCCTTACTATTTTAGCAAAATATATGCTTTTTTAAAAATTAAATTTAGGACCAAAAAGAAAGGTTATGGCCTTACTAATTTTGCAAAATATAAGCTTTTAGAAAAGATCCGTTTTCAGGCAAAACGTAAGGCTATATCCTTACTATAAAGACATGGTGTTTTAAAAATGTCCGTCTTCGACTAAAAGGACAGGTTATAGCTTTTCTATTTTTGCAAAATATATGCTTTTTGAATAAGTATGTTTTGGACTAAAAAGCAAGGTTATAGCCTTACGTTTTTAGCAAAATATGATATTTTTCAAAAAGGCCCGTTTTTAGTCAACACGTAGGGCCTTACTATTTTAGCAAAATATATGCATTTAGAAAAAGTCTGTTTTCAGGCAAAACGTAAGGTTATAGGCTTACTATTTTAGCAAAATTATATGCTTTTAGAAAAAGTCCGTTTTAAGGCAATACGTAAGGTTATAGCCTTACCATTTTAACAAAAAATATGCATTTTAAAAAAAGTATGTTATAGACTAAAGAACAAGGTTATAGATTTACTATTTATGCAAAATATGCGCTTTTTCAAGACCTCCCATTTTCAGGTAAAAAGTACGGCTATAGCCTTACTATTTTAGCAAAATATAGGCTTTTAGAAAAAGCCCGTTTTCAGGCAATAGGTAAGGTTGTAGCCTTACCATTTTAACAAAATATAGGTTTTAGACTAAAAAGGAAGGTTATAGCCTTACTATTTTTTGCAAAATATGCGCTTTTTCAAGAACTCCCATTTTCAGGTAAAAGGTACGGGTATAGCCTTACTATTGTAGCAAAATATATGCTTTTTTGAAAATGTACGTTTTGGACCGAAAAGCAAGTTATAGCCTTACTATTTTTGCAAAATATATGCTCTTTTTAAAATGTATGTTTTGGCCTAAAAAGCAAGGTTATAACCTTACTATTTTAGCAAAATACATGCTTTTCTCGAAAGGCCTATTTTCAGGCCAGAAGTAAAACTATAACTTTACTATAACTTTACTATAACTTAGATTTCTGCCAAAAATCAAGGCTTTAACCTTACCATTTTAGGGGAAAAGTTGCCAATTATAAAAAGGCCCATTTTCATCCAAAAAGTAATGCTATAACCTTACCACTTTAGCCCAAGACATTTGAAAAAGCGCATTTTTCTTATATGCAGCCATGTACAGCTATACATCGAGACAGGTTCTGGTATACAGCTATGGCAGTTATATACTTATATACACCATATTCGCTTGGAAGAACTGGAAACCACATTTACCATATATACAGATATGTACTGAGACAGGTTCTTTTACACAGCTATATACCTATATACACCATATTTCCCTGGAAGAATTGAAAAGCATATTTACCATATATACAGATGTGTACTGAGACAGGGTCTTATACACAGCTACATACCTATATACACCATATTTGCCTAGGTCTTGAAAGCATATTTATCGCATATAGAGCTAGCTATATAGAGCTATATACAATATATTCAACTGGGAGGCTTTCAAACCATATTTGTCATACAAACAGCTATATACAGCTATACAGAGAAGCTATATACCTAAATACACTGTATTTGACGGCAAGATCTTGAAATAAATATTGATAATTATCTCGGAGCATTTCGTTTAAACTAGGATGTAAATGCACGCTAAATACATGTGTGCAACATAGTATACAACCATAATATACAAAATGGTCTTTGCTTATATACAGGCAATAAACATCGTCTCGGGATTTACGTTTGGTCTTATACAAAAAGTACTTGCTTAAAAAAGGAACGCAAACACACCATAATACTCATGTAACATTATCACAACACACGCACACACACATCCGTTATGAAACTTCGAATAGAAAGACCATTACAACTTGCGAAAAAGTAGAAGACAGAAATAGCAACAAATTGTTAGTTCAACAATTTGCGTGTGTTGATATGTTTAAATAAAAACAAAAGATAAATGTATACAATGATAAAGGACGAACTGTAGTGTCTTAACCAATAAAACGGCTGCCAATTAATTCAAAATAAGAAATCCCCTCAGCAACAACAAATCTAGCTGTTCACTACAGCTGCAAAATAGTTTACTTTGCACGCCACAAAATTAACACACGTCTAATTTTCACGACAACAAAAAAATTTAAAAACCACGGCAAAGGCCTACTAATTAATAATCATAAAACTTCAAAAACCCTGACAATGTGATAGACTAGCTCAAATATCATACAAACAGTAAATAGTACTTTTATTATGGTTACTAAGTGATACGTTTGTGCGCAAATAAATTCATATGCTTATTGTTTAGTAATAAAGCAAGCACATTCAGGAATTTCTTCAATGTTCTCAGTTATTGATATTTTTCTTGCTTCATCTGTATTTGCGATCTATTTTACATTCTTGCGAATCCAATCAAGTCCGTGCTGCAGATAATCAAAACAGAGAAAATAAACCTCAGAAAATCAGTAGTGTTAGACCTCAAAACACATTTAAATTTATAATTTTGAAAATAGTAAATACATTAAAAACCACTAAATGCAAGAACCACTAAAGAAACTAGTAAAAAAGATGTTAAAAGTCAACGAAAGTTAACATAATGTAGTTTCTGCACCTTGTGAGTAAACTGACTCCCTTTACTTGAGCATTTTGAAATTTGAAATGCCCCAAAATTAAGAACCTTCGAAACATAAGGTTTTTAATTGTGGGTTTTTAATGTAAAACGATAAAATTAATCTGTTTCTTCGAGTACTACAACGCCATAGAACGCAACGTCAAATTTCGAAAATTTCATTACATTTCTTGTTTAATAATGTTAAATTATGCTACTAATGTTAAATTACATGTTAATAATTCTAAATTATGTTAATAATGTTAAATTGTGCAAATAATGTTAAATTATGCAACTAATGATAAATTATGTTCATAATGTTATTAATGTTAAATTCTGTTAATAATGTTAAATTATGTTCATAATGTAAAATTATGCTAATAATGTTAAATTATGTTAATAATGTTAAATTATGTTAATAATGTTAAATTATGTTAATAATGTTAAATTATGTTAATAATGTTTAATTATGTTCGTAATGTTAAAAATTATGTTAGTTATGTTAATAATGTTAAAATTGTGTTTATGATGTAAAATTATGTTTATGACGTTGAATAGTGTTAATAATGTTAAATTATGTTAATGATTTTGAATAGTGTTAATAATGTTAAATTATGCTAATAATGTTAAATTATGTAAGTTGTATACAATTTAAAGTTGTAAAAAACAAAACAAATACTGTAGTTAGTAGCTACTGAAGTTGAGTAAAAATTGAAATAAAACAAAACTTACATCTAAACCCTCTTTCGTCGTTGCTGAACAAGGCTGAATTTGCCAAGCACGATCTTTAATTGACGTTAAACTGAGTCCATCGACAATCTATAATTTAAAAATTTCTTAATTAGCAAGAAGTCATTAAATACACACCGGGTGTACCAAAAAACGGACAATCTTTTGACGGGCAGCTATAAATCGTGTACTACAGAAAGATGAAACTAGTTGAAAATGACTTTTTGCGATTTTTTCGACACTTGGCTTGCGTTATATACAAATTTCCAAAAAGTTTCGATTTTCAAAACTATTTTGAGCAGCCAGAAGGCTTCCCTTTCAGTAGCTACTATTTTACTCCCCCTGGTCAGTTTTGACCGCCATCGTAGTGTTTAAATACTGGCACTCATTTACTCAAAAGGATAGACATCTGAGTTGGCTGTAGGTTTGTAGTTATAAGTTCCGACAACTGGTCCCGAAACGGCGCTCTCACAGAGAGTTTGGCTTCGAAACACAGCTCCTTAACCACTTGGCCACTCAACCTATAACAATATTTACAGTAAAACAATGACTAAATGTTTCACAAATTTACAAACAAACTTACAGCTGATGGTTTTTCTGCCGAAAGAAGATCTTGCTTATTTGCAAATATTAAAACTGGAACACCAGCAAGTTTTGGTTCTTCGAGTAATTCTCCTAATTCCTGGAATAAAAAGAAACATATACTTTACATCCATTCTCGGTTACAGATACTCAAACACTCAACAATTATTTCATAACTATTATAGGCCAACTTAACACCAATCAGCCAATATATCCAGGATATAACACCAATCAGTCAACATCTCAAGGAGATAGCACCCTATATACATACGAGAACCATCCTAGCATTACAGCAAATAAATATCTTTAATAACTGAGCTATATTTCAATTTACACCAGTTAATTTTATAGAGATAATACACATTATTCATGGCATTAAAGTTGACAAAGCTACTGGGGCTGATAATATCTCCAAAAGTTTTTAAAATAGCAACCGATGTCATCTGTGAACCTCTTACTCAACTCTTCGATAAATCTATTGTTGGCAAAACATTCCCTCACCTCTGGAAATTGGCAAGTATATCACCTGTTTTCAAATATTAGACTCTACAAATACAATTAATTATAGACCAATAAGTGTCCGTCCTTCACCATAAAACGTTTTTGGAAAAATAATTCTCAATCAAATTTACCAATGCATTGAAGACAAATCATTCACTACACTTTGTGGCTTCAGGGACGGTTACAGCATACAACATGCTTAGGTACAATTAACATTTTCACCCCCGAGAAGGGCCACATGGTCTATTTATATAAAATATAAAACATCATATTTTCAGGAGGTAAATGCGGACAAAATTTTATATTCATTTCAAATATATCAACGTAAGATTGTCTTTTGAATTAAGTTGGCTTCTATGTGTTGCGTTCTGCAAAATTAAACATGGATGCGTTTCGCTTGTTGGTTGAATATAGATGTCGGTGTGAAGAAAGGATTAAATAGAGACTGTTAAAATCATTTAGATCAACATGGAGTTGCTTGTCGCTAAAATTAGCTCTAATGATTTTGATATCATAGCAATTAAATGCATCGAAAACAGCTGCCTAAATAACTGAATGCAAAGAGTAAAACTACACTAAACAGTGACTGGGGGTGATAATTAAACAGGGTGTACCACAAGGATCGATATTGGACCCACTCCTTTTCAATATTTCATCAATGATATATTCCATTTCCATAAAGTACATTATGATACTATGCTGATGACAACATAATATGGTCGACAAATAACAGCATTCATAAACTATGCATAAATAAGGAACATGAATTTTGTCACTATTGTTAATAAATAGTTTCTTACTCGGAGCAATAATAAAAAATCTTCTCAAATTTGATTATTGTATCAAAAATGTCTGTCACATCATGCATAAGCTCAAGCAGCCTCATATACGAGTGAAACAAAACAAATAATTTTGATGGAAATTTATATATCATCATTTTTCAACTATTTCCCCTAGCTTGGATGTTCTGCAGTAGAAAGAGTAATGACCATATTGACAAAATACATGAAAGAAATAAGCCAATCGAACAAAAACCTTACCCACATACTCTCTCTCACCACATTTTCTGCTTGAATTTGGATGAATTGGAAACCCAAAACTGACATGATGAAAAAATCGATGCAGAGAAAATACGGATGTAGAATAGGTGTTTAATCTTAATGTACTTACAATGCCTGTTTCTTCAAATCTTGCCCTGTCTGCACTGTCAATGACATAAATCTAAAATATCAAAACATGAAACTTGTAATTTTAACCAAAAAAGCTATGAATGTTATTATTACTACAATTTTGTTATTACTAGGCAGTGTATGTTTAAATAGATAATACTGAATGTTACTGTGGAGTAACATAAACAAAACACAATGATTTCTCATACAGGCCCCTCTCAATGAAAAGTGTCTAATCAAGCAATCTCCTAGAGGAGGGGGCCTTGGAGATTAACCTTGGCTTGGTAAACCATATAAAAAGATATTACGTTTTAACCTACCCAACCCAGTATATTTTGTTAAATGCATATCATAACAAGCACACAGGGTCACACTGTTAAGTTCCAGACCCTTTTTATTCTTTTGGGTGAATCATAAATTTTTGTGGTCTGTACGAAGATTTTTTTTATTTGGTATATGTCAAGACCACTGCTTATCACTGTCTTCACACTTAAAGTGTGCTTTATATATATATAAAAATAGTTATTGTTCACCTCAAGCATATTATTCACATATGTTTTACACAATACTTACCAAAACATCTGTATTGTCAAAATAATTTTTCCAATATGGACGAATTCTCCTTTGTCCTAAAAATAATAATTACAGTTAATAACAAAATCAACAAAATATTAACAGAAATTTGATGAGTACTGAAGACCACCCAATATATTTAATTCAATTACTCTAATATAATTTATGTTAAATAATTATAATTTATATATTTATAATTTATGATATTTTATATATAAAATTAAAATTAGCCAAAACACAACATAGAGAACACATATGTCATACCTCCAATGTCCCATACGTTTAAACGGATTCCACCTGATTGAACAGATTTTATATTGAAACCCTGGTGAAATTAAGAAATAAAATAAAACTAACAAAAAAATGTTTACACTGTACTTGCAAATAATGTTAAGTAAATTTGATAAGTTAATATACATTTAAATTCATTAAAAAAGTTAATTTGAAACAAAACCCATGCACACAACATATTTTTATTTCTTAATAAGGATGAACGATTTTAACTTTAGTGCTCAAAATCTTTGAAAGATATTTCTACCATAATCTCAAACAATTAATAAGTGAGTACCGATTGGTCAAATTGCGTAATGTGAACCCACCATAATAGGAGGTGAGCTCATCCTGGTGTACCAGTGTACTGCCAAATTAATTTCTTTTTACCACTGAATTCACTATTTTTTGTGCATACCGGGCGGCATCTTACATAATTTTTAACAATTCTACTGGTTTCTATAATTTTTGTACTGTGTATCAGGCAATTTTTACAAGGCATACCATAGTACAGGAATATTCATACTGGGGTACCATACCGGATATACCAGATGTCACACCTTGGTCAAACATTAATATTGGTTTGAATAAAATAAGTCACAGGTAACATTCTCCAAGTTATCTCTCAATTTTCTGGAGATTGCTCCAAACCACTGCATTTTAGTACTTGCAAAATTAATATTCTAAGCAGAAGCAGCAAGTGTGACCAGAAAAAAAGAAAGATTGAAAATCTGGTCCACTAAACTGCAAGCCATACATAATCTTACTTGTGTTGGTGTAATGTGGCTAATATCCTCTGATGCTAATGCCTTCAAAATTGTTGTTTTCCCTGCATTGTCAAGACCAAGTAAAAGAATCCTCATATCTTGAACATCTCTGCTTTTCAGCTTTCTCAGCAATGACAATAAACCCTATTGAAAAGAAAACTTTAATTCACAGTCAACTCCAGTTATAGTCACTCCGCTTACAGTCATTTGCAACAATGGAAGATTTTGTAACAATACTGAAATCAACACACCAATTTCAAAGCTATTTGCCATTCAATACAAAGCAAATTCTCTCAAGCAGTAAATCAAAATATGGCTTTGTTTGTTTGGGTTTTCTGCTTGAGAGAATTTGATTTGTCTTCAATGGCTAATCTCTTTGTGATTGGCATGTCAATTTTATTGCTATTGTTACAAAATCTGCTCTTGTGGTCATTTGCTGGTAATTATCACACTACCACTGTTTCCCAAATTTACCTCTGGTCAAACAAACCCTTGTAAATGAACCCTGCTTATAGTCACACTTTTTTTGAATATTTGGTGTGACTATACTATAACCAGACTCAACTGTATCATCAAGCAAGTTAATGTCTAACAATATGAGATACCTAGATAGTAAATATATTGCGTTGTTTATTGATGCTAGTTAATAAGTTATCAATCCTAGTTTATTTAGAAATTATTGATCCTAGTTTAATTTAACCCTACTAGTTTATGTTTATTAAGTTATTGATGCTAGTTTATAGTTTTGATGTGTGCTAAAATTTAATGTTTGGGACCTCATTTTTGGTCTCACTATTATTAATTATGAGTCATTGCGTAATAATAACCCAGATTTCTTGCATAGTTAAAACAAAAGGTAACCAGAATGCATCTCAAAAATATCATACCATGTTACTACCCTGCTGTACTTCTGCAAATTCTACGCACTTTCAAAGTTCTTTTTGTTCAATAATAATAATAATGGCCTAAAAATCTCTAACACAATTTGAGTCAACGAAATAAATCAATAACGCGTAATGGTTATCAGCTTCACTTCAGGAAAACAAATAACATCGAAAAGTCAAGCCAACTTTGGTAGAATGGTCCGAGTCTCTTAGAGCATCTCCACCTTACAGCATTCCCATTAATGAGTGTTTTCTCGTTGTTGTCGCCAAGCGTTGCAAAAATGTACACAAGTGGAAGAGATAGAGAAATTATGTTCACTCGCCCCAATTCTCCACAAATTGAAATCCTCAAAAATCTGGTCCAACTAAGCGCCGCGGCGCTTATTTGAAAAAAATCCATTAGTTTCTTTTACACATTCTCGTTCATTTATTTTAATCGTATTACAAAAAATTGCATTTTAACCCTTAAAACTAATGTTTGGTGTGGTTTGCAGTTTATGGTTGGATCAGTTCTGTTTTGATTATATTGAAAAATGACGTTATACAGTCATTAATTATACAGTCAGTCAAGATTGTGTTGTTTTCTTACTATTCCGAAAATTTGAGAAACTTTTAAGAAGTCTCTCGCTCTTGTTAATCCTTTGCAACAAAATCACTTCTGGCTTAAAAATGGCATAACCAATTTTAGTCAAATAAATTTCCCTATATAAGTTGACCTTATATCTACTCACAATATCTTCAAATAATTAAATTGCTCACTCTTTAACCAATGATATAAGCAAGCAAACATCCTACATGTTTCTTGGGTTACCCAGTAATAAGTAGGTATACATTGTGCTCTTTACTCTGCAGTTCGAAATGCAACCAATTTGGCCACATAAAATTTTAAAGATTATTTCGTAATTGTCAAATTTTAAATGTGTGCTTAATAATTTGATTTTAAATGTGTGCTAAATACGTCCCCAAGTATACCTATTTATTCAATAAAAGACTAAATAGCATGAAAATAGCACCCTTTCACAGCCGAACTACACCAAGCTCTTAGTTTCATTCCTGCGGAGGAGATGCGGAGAAAAAAGCCCCCACGCTCAACAAGGTCCATCCAGATAACATAAGCCAAATTACGACTGTGTAGTAAATCCAACCTTTTCATTGAAAAAATTCGATCTCAATGTATCTTCGCAATCTTAATGGGTATTAATACTTTTCGCTACAATTTAAAATGCTAAATCCACCTTCTCTAAAAACATGTCGCCATTATGAATTTTTTAAATATACCAGATAATTAATTTTTGAATCCAAAATTTCGTTGTGCTTGAATAAAGTTTAGTCTAGGGACATACGTTTTGTCTCAAAATATCAACTAGAACTACTAATAAAAGTTGGATTAAAGGCTGATAAAAACATTTTTTTTAAATTTGATTTTTGAAGTTTTGTAGTTAATAATAGATTTGACCGTGAAAAGTAAACTAGAGCAACTTTTTGTCCTGGTTTCAATTTTGAAGTCAAATCCTTTGTCAAAAATAGAATATCTCAAAAATTCCATAATGGCAGACCTTTTTAGTAAAGGTGGATTAAATGATATCTAAAAATGATTTACAGCAATATAAACAAGAATAATGACGCCTACAGACTGCAAGGTTCAAGATAAAATGTACAAAACTCCTAAAGTCTCATTAATTATAAAAATTATTATGTAAAATTAACACCGTTTATGATACGATACACCTTTTCATAAATTAGTTCGTATATTTTGAAATGTCTTTATATTTTGAAATGTACATATCTTTTCCCTACTTTGTATGTGACCCTAAATTCCCAAAGCATGCACTTTTGAAACGACAGATGAATATACTTTAGCTGGTCAGGTTTGCATTGATTTTGAGAAGTTGAACTGAATCGTATTGTTTTGCTTAAATTGCAGCGGTAACAAAAGAAAAATTCAAAAATTGTGAACCAAATAATTCAGGCAACATTCTTCAATTATATTTTACTTTATTGAAACTACTCTGCCAAAGCCACTGTATTTCAGAAGTTGCGCCTTTGGCTCAATATTTTAAGCAGTTAAAACAGCAAATGTGACAGAAATTGTAACACAATGAATTGTAAAAGGCTGGTCCGCTCAATTATAACTCTGGCCAGAAACCAGAATGAATGTGACCTTTGAAATCTGCTTGATTTTCAAAAGCATTCTTGTCAATTTTTTGTAGTTTATGGTGCCTCGAATTGGGAACTATTGATGAAAAGGTGACATGATCATTCTGAAACATTTCATTTTTTCCCAATGTGTATATCTTGCAACAGGCGATCAAGGTAACAACAACAACGAAGAACTTATTCCTAAAACTCTTTCAGTTCGATTTTAGAAGCCTTCTTTCAGTTCGATTCTCCGACGATTCTATGACGTAATCTCGCTCGATCACACCGAGTGACCGGCCGTCGCAAGAAACGATTAATTGTTTGCACTGCAAAAATTTTTGAAAATAACATAAACACAGGGACGTAGAGAACAATTTTTGCTTGAGGGGGCACTGCTCTCTCTCGAGAGACTTTTGCCTATTGTTCGGAAGGGGGGCAAACATGGCACATGTGCCCTAAAAAAAGCAACGTAGAAGGAGCACTTACTTTTAAAAAATTCCGGGAAGGGTTGATTGAATCTTTTAAACCTTGATTTATGTCCTTTTACACATTTATTCTTTTATTTAAATATTTATTTAATTGTATTTATTGCAATCTTATTAATTTGTAAAATTGTATATTGATTGCATGGCCCCTGTATATCAGTTTTTAACTGAGGGGCTACCATGCCTAAAAAATTTTGAATGAAAAATGAAAAAGGAAAAGAAAAGTGCCACAAAAAGGAGGTTCACAAAATCTCGGGAGCTCGGTGCCTATGTCTTCTACGTCTCTGTAAACATCAATGAATTGAAAGAAATTACTAACATGAGTGAAATTTAAATTTTGTGACACAACTACAAACCACAAAACATCTAAAATTTAATAATTTGCAAATTTTATAAACAGATTGACATTCCTGATTTGTCTCGCATAAAGTCTGTTTCTAACCAGAATGATTCATTTTGGTTTCGGTGGTAACATAGGAGGCTTCTTGCCAGTTAGACCAGGCGGTTTGGCGGCGGCAGGTGGACCTGGCGGTCGTTTGGCAGTGGGTGGACCTGGTGGCGGTCTGACCACGGATGGACCTGGCGGCGGTTTGATCACAGGTGGACCTGGCGGCAGTTTACCGGTGGATGGACCTGACAGCGGTGGAAGTGGCGCATTCCTTGCAGGCATTGGCGGTGCAGAAGGTACAGCGGGCACATTTTGCGGTGGTGTGTTCACGGATGCCTGAGAAGACCGGTAATTTTCATTCATATAAGACAACTTTTCTTCCCGTGGTGCGGCTTGTTGATGTTGTGGAAGCCAATGCGGCGATGAGTATCTGACATCCGGCAAATGCAACGGTCCTCCTCTGTAAACACAACAAGCATCATTTTAAATAGTTTAATTTATGAAAATTTATATCAGTGCAGCGCAACGGTAAACATCCTTAAATATTCGATATTTTGTCAATGAATATTTAGAAAATCCGTATTCATGCCATGATATATTTCCATTTCCTACATACCCTTTCACGCCCGGATTTATTTCTTCTAAACAGGCAAATCACATGCAAGTTTTATTTTGCAGGGGGTAGCACATGTAAACCAACTTAATTTATATCATAAACCTACATGAAATATCTGAAATTAATATAAAGTTCCGAACGCATTTACCTCCTGAAAATATGAGGTTTTACGTTGTTTTTCAATGGGCCATATGGCCCTTCCCGGGGTAATCAGGTCAACAAGCAAATCCTAGTTTTATTGATTTTGTTAAGATTTATTTATTTCATTGTTTTATCAAAGGCATCACATACAAACCAACTTAATTCAAGAACTAAACTTACCAAAATATTTAAAATTAAGTTATGTTTGTGTTTACCCCTTAAAACATGAAGTTTTAGGTTATTTACCGGGGGTGAAGATTTCTTGCATGAAGAATTCAACACATTGTGGAAACTATTTAAAAAATTCTTAGATACATTCAATACTCTAGGATCCCTAATAAGACCCCAATTTTATTTCTACTTCGTAGTTTTTTATCCCTCATTCGTATCTTTTGTGTTTTTCTCTATGATTTTTTCCTTCATTTTGTTGATTATACATGTGCACCAAGTATTTCTTTATTACAATATATCCTTAGAGTAATGTTATTCAAATCTGCCTAACTTTCCACCCCCCTTTAGTAACTATTGAAAATTCAGGAAATTTCCAACCCCCTTCTCTTTCGACCCCCCCCCCCCCCCACTCTATTAGGGACCCTAGAGTATAAGCATACCTAAGTTT
>JAYJMH010048848.1:0-13914 GCA_036873815.1 Phacellophora camtschatica
CCACCAGCCAAAAAGTTTGAGCCCTGAGCCAAAAGCAAAAATGAATTAATTGAAATTTTGTAACCTCGTTTTCGTTTACATTATTTCACCATGTTATCAATTGGTCTTTTTTATCAATTTTTATAACGTTCTTCTGAGCAAAGTTTCTAACTAAAGAATTTACTTACACCTTTTTCTAAAGCCCAATCAATTAATTGAAAGAGCAGTTTTTTAATTTTTATATGCCATCTGTGTCTGTATTAGAAAAACTCTAAATTAGAATTAACCAATGCACGACATTAGTTTTCTCCCATATATGTTATTTATTGAATTGACAATCAATATAGAAAAATAATGCGTAATAGTTTTAGTTTAATTTAACGACAACATTTTTGCAATGACATAGCACTCCGCATGTGTCAGTTAGTTTTACAAATTTTGGAAGTTATAATTAAATTTAGGCAGTATGAATATACACTATTTTACAGAAAATAGAATAACAGAATACGTAGACTAAAATAAAACTAAAATTGAACATCTCTTGTTATTGTCAGCTTTTTGTATTATTCTTTTGAGTGCAAGGAGGAGGGGGTAAAAAAATAATCGATTGGTCCGTACATAATGCTTTATGGATGTTCCCTGTATATATGATGGATGTCCAGAGAAAGGTAAAACTTCCGCTATTGTTTTTGGATCATGATATTTGCTTACTGCATTTTATTCATAAAGTAACCCCTTATAGTTGAGTTCCAAATTTTTAAGTTCCTTGCCTGGAGTGTTGTGATATTTTTTCAAAATCCTAAATTCAATATCAAAATGAATCCAGAGCCTTCATCTAAACAGCTTGTAAAATATTTCTGTAATTACAATATTTTTCTACTTTGACTACTGTGAACTGATATTGTAACGAAATTACATTATCCGTCACCATTATTATGCATGAAATTTGGAATTATGTTATAATATGAATTATACAATCGCCACTTATCGAAGTCAGTAGCTAACTCTTCATCCGTTGCAATGTGATTATTTGGGAGCATTGCTTAACTGATGTCCATTTTTCGTATTCGTTTTATTTTCTCGCCTTTTAATCTCGAAAGTTGTTGTCTTCAGTTGGATACGTTTCTTAATCTTGCTGGAAATTCAGTAGTTGACACTTTTATTCTTTCACTGCAAAAAGTGTTGACCCAAGAGTTTTATTCAATTAATCACCTTTTTTGGTTTGCTCTTAATTTGTTTGCATTCAACCATGAAAGTTATTGTTTTTGTTTTGGTACATTTCTTGATCCTTCTAGAATTACATGGTTTTCCGTTTAGACATTCAGTAGTTACCACTTCGTTCGTTGCAATGTGAAGATTAATCGGTTTCGTTGGACTGATGTTCTTTTCCTATTGCTCTAATTGTCTTGGCCTCAATCTCAATAATGGTTGTCCTTATTTTGATAGATTTCTTTATCTCTCTGGTAGTAAATGGTTTTCCGTTTGGTTGTTCAGTATTTATCTCCTCATTCCTTGCAATGTGATGAGTAACAAGTTTTGTTTAACGTCTTTCTTCGTAATGTTCTTACTTTATTCTGTTCAATCTAAAAAGTTTGCTGTCTTGAATTTGATACATTTATTTATTTTTCTAGTTGTACATGGTTTTTACGTTTGGACATCCTATAGTTAACTTTTTTCTTCATTCTTTGAAAAGTGATGATTATCGAATTTTGCTTAACTGATATCCTTTTACGTATTGTGCTTTATTTCTTGGCTTCAATCTAAAAAGTTGGTGTCTTGAATTTGATACATTTGCTGATCTTTCTAGTATTATTAGTTGAGCAGGAATGGAGCGGGAACTGGTACTTGTGGTGGACATAAGGGATCTGAAAAAAGATGTGCCTAGGGAAATGAAAACGAGAGACCTAGAAGGACAATATGTACTGGGAAAAGCTAGTAGGGCAAGATGTACTGGGAGAAAAGGGAGTTTTAAATTGGGCATGGGATGCTGGCTACATCCGGGATTCTTTAGAGAGGACTATAATTTTAACATCTGAACGATGATCGAGAGAGTAACCATCTTAATTTTTCAATTCTATTATATCTAAGACTTGTATGTATGTGTGTATAATTTCACCACTAAAACATTTACAATATAACAAAAATCTAAATTTTTAATATTTAAAAAGTTTTAATATATTAATATAAAATCTAAATATTTAAAAAGTTTTAATATATCAAGGGCATTAATGAAAAAATAAAATAGATGCAATTTTCAAATATGACAAGCCCCTAATTAGAGTAGCAGGGATAAGAAATGTTTAGGTGACTTTAATTTCCTGATCGTTCCTTTTAGAGGTGTGTAAAAAATAAATGGAAAATATGTATTGATCTTAATAAAAGTTTAATGAAAATATAGGGATAGAATTAGCGATATATTCTTTTTTATGATTTTGCAGGAAACAGTTTTTGGTCTCATGCTTGAAGGAGTTTTGGCTATTTGCAGTTTAAATGCTGGAAATAATTGAGTCCTTAATTTGAGACCCCTGTATGATGAGCATTTTTGGCTTATGTCTTTTTACAGAATGGAATAGTCAGGTTGTCTTTTGGTTTACGAGTAGTCAGGCTCTGATTAGCAGGGTGAAACACATTTGACAAGTATCTTTTAAAAATTAGAAAATATTCCCACCTATACATGATTGGAGAAGAAAATAGAGATGATCCGGGAAAGCAAAATATTTTGTGACACATCTGTTGACCCAAATAACAAATGGATTGCAACCCTGAGCAGGGGAGGTCTTGTGTGCCCCGGAAAGAAGTTTCTTGAAATATTTTTGCACATTGAAAGTATTTTTCGCAAAAATGTATCTAAAAATACAAGCTGCATCAAAAAAGAAGAAATCAAAGCCCTATGTTTTGAAATAACATCAATTACTGATCAATTTTTTATTATTACAAAGCCTGTCGAAGCAACAGATGATAAAAAAAATGAACTGCTAACATGCTGCATTGACTTGTACATAAAAATAAGATCATTTGGACATGCGAAAAACACCATTGATAATTATTATTCTACCACACAAACTGAGAAAAAGCAAAAAGCCCTAAGGCAGCAAGAAAAAATCAGACTTAAAAACGAAATGTATCACAAAAAAGAACTAATTTTTTGAAAACCGTTTACCAATGATATCGAACAGTCATATGACTTTTATTGGAATATCAATGTTATTACTGTTATTGTTTTGTTTAATTTGAATTAGTACAGTTGAATTTAATTTACTTTTCTAAAAACTTTACAGGTAATAAGAACTGAATCACATTTTCATCATACTTTTTAAATCATTATTTCTCTTTGTCGGCAACACAAAGACGTGAAAACCTGGCAGATACTAGGGGCACATGTCCCTTAAATGTTTTGAAAATGTGGAAAAAATTACATGGAAATCAAAAAATTGTGTTCTTTTGTGAGAGGTGCCCTTTTTACTTCTAACAAATTGAAAATTGCCCTTTTAAGTCCTGAAAATTACCCTTACAAATTAAAAAGGACACGTTTTACCATGAAATAACAATAATCAGTTTCATATGAATATAAGTCTTGAGTAAAAAAAATTTGATGCTTCATATATGCTATTAACAATCTTTCTACACTTCATGGTGCAGAAGAGAGTAGTTTTAGGGCGTGTTCATTATAAAAAATGGATGTGGTGAAAGGTAAAGAGACAAATGTGCCACCTTTTTGAAATATATTTTTTAAAGTGCTTATTTCCTGTAAGCACCTTAAGTTAATCTTCTGGCAACTCTTGCTTAACATTATTAATCAAATACTGGAAGTCATTTTGCAAACCAACATCCAGTTGAATTCCATTTGATTCAATTTGATGATTCAACTCCAGGATTCTGGACCCAAGTTGCTTTGATGACTTGGGGGAAAAGTCTCTCTGGTGTGACTTTCTGTAATGGAGTCTTAAGATTTATTGGTTTGTTTTTAGCTTGATCGGCAAGGAGAAATTCTCTTCCCAGTTCTTTGACAACATGTTTGTATTCTTCACAAATATCCCCTTCTGAAATTAGAACAAAGCAAGTGTTTAAACGGATAACTGTTAAACTTTAACCATTGACTTTGATCTTGTGGGAGCCGTAACTACAGATGTGTTTCTTATCAAGAATGGACTGTTCGCCGCATGTTTTTAGCTCTGGGTTGGTTATGCCCTTGCATTTATTTAATTTGGGAACAGAATCGAGGAGCCACTGAATTCGTGTGTTGGCAAAACGTTTGTGCTCTTTTTAAATTTGATGATTCACTGGAAGTTCAAGCGACATATTCAATGGAAAATTCCGAGGTTTTATTAACAGTAACTTTAAAAATGACATCCCCATCGTTGCTGATGCATCCAATTATTACTTGTTCTTCTTTTTCATACAATAACACATATCTTTAAAGCCATATCTTCAGATCTTGTTTTGTGTTGTGGGTTGTGGCTGGGAGTGGATGGTAAATTTTAGCAAATGGCCTAAGTTTTACAAACAAATTAACATAGCATCTCTACGGCGAAAGCAATTCCTGGCAAGCATAAGTCATAAAAATAACATACCTACCTGTTCTCATACAATCGTCAGAGAAATGCCGGGATCAGATAAACGCTCTTTCCGGATTGAATGCTTTATCCGCTCTGCTTATAATATGATGGAGTAGTTTTCTCCTCCAGACCCCCACTCCTTAGTTTCGTCGCTTCTTCCACTGCTTTTACTAGTTTGAACTCGAAAAATACTTAAATGGGGATACTTTTTATTATCGTTAGTTTAGTTTGCTCCTGGCATTTCACAAAGAAACATTGAATATCACTTTATAACTGTAACGGCAGCTAAAGATACAACTTGGCCTGTGGTCGAAATTAATACTTGATTTGCTACCGGAAGTCAAGTTTGACTTCTCTGGAGAAATTTCAATAAACGTAACATCAACCTCTGATCTCGCCGGCTTTCCTATCCAGTCTCTATTCTATTATCTTTGCTGGTAGCACATTGTTTTTTTTTAGAAATTCAGGTACCACTTCTATTCTTTTATTGTATTGTGTTGATTGACGAGTTTTATTTCACAAAACAACTTTTTTGCTTTGCTCTAAGTTTTTGGATTCAATTTTGAAAGTAATTGTTTTCGTTTTGGAACATTTCTTCATCTTTCTAGAAGTGCATGGTTTTCCGTTTAGACATTCAATATTTACCTCCTCATTCGTTGCAATGTGATGATTGACGAGTTTGCTTTACTGATCTCCTTTATTCTTCTTTCTATTATTTTCATGATACAACCTTTAAAGTTATTGTATTTGTTTTGGCACATTTCTTGATCTTTCTAGAAGTACATGAACTCCTTTGTTCGTCTTGCTGTTATTTTCCTGGACTCAATCTTGAAATTTATTAAATTGCATTTCAAACATATCTTGATCCTGCTAGTAGGGCATGGTTTCTCTTTGGCCATTCAGTAGTTACCACTTCATTATTTGCAATGTGATGATTAATCAGTTTTGCTTGACTGATGTTCTTTTTGTATTGTTCTTATTTTTTTGGCCTTAATCTCAAAATTTCTTGTCCTTATTTTGAGACGTTTCTTTTTCCTTCTGGTAGTACATGGTTTTCCGTTTAGTTATTCAATATTTACCTTCTTATTCCATGCAATGGGATGATCAATGAGTTTTGCTTTACTGATGTTTTTCTTCCTAATGTTCTTACTCTATTCAATTCTTTTTCAAAAGTTGTTGTTTTTAATTTGATACATTTGCCGATCTTTCTAGTTGTACATGGTTTTATATTTGGACATCCAATAAGTAATTTTTCTCTGCATTCAATTAAATGTGATGATTGATGAATTTTGCTCAACTAATGCCCTTTTACGTATTATGCTTCATTTCTTTGCTTCAATCTCAAAAGTTAGTGTCTCGAATTTGATACATTTGTTGATCTTTCTAGTAGTACATGGTTTTATATTTGGACATCCAATAAGTAACTTTTCACTGCATTAAATCAAATGGGATGATTAATTAGTTTTGCTTAGCTGATGTCCTTCTCCGTATTGTTCTTTTTTTCTTGGTTTAAATCTCAAAAAGTTGCTGTCTTGAATTTGATTCAGTTCTCTATCAATTTAGTATTATTGGTTGAGCAGGTGTGGAACGGGAAATGGTACTTGTGGTGGACAAGGAGTCTGGAAAAAGATGTGACAAGGGAATTGGAAACGAGAGGCCTAGTAGGACAAGATGTTCAGGGAGAAGCTAGTAGGGCAAGATGTTCTGGGAGAAGTGGGAGAGTTTTCAATTTGGCATGGGCTGCCGGCTACATCCGGAATTTATTAGAGAAGCTATTTTTACATATTAATTTAAATTTCTTTGTTTATATTTTTTCATGGAGATTCCTTTCATATCGGGAAAAACAAAAAACGTTAGTTCCTTTTGCTTTTTTCCCAAAATTAATTCATTTTATTTAGGCTATTTTTAGAACATTCGGTAATATTATAGCCTTTGATTAGGCCTCAAGACTAGCTGTTTTATTATGGCCAAATTTTAGCCCATTTGGTAAGGATATAACTTTTGCTTTTGCCCCAAAAATGTTTTTCTTATCTTAGGCTATTTTGGAACGTTAAATAAAGTAGAGAAGACGGAAGATCCCTAACATGACAACGGCTTCAAAGACGTCCAAGTAACGTGCGTGGCGCACGTAATGGCACACCAAGATGTATCAAAAGGTCGTGATCATCCAACTTAGAAAGGATTGGGGCCCTACCAAGAATAATCCCATAGTCAGACACAGCAGATGAGTGAAAATAGAAGAGAAAATGATATGAGCCACCCCATTGGAACCCCTGCGATGGGACACTCTAATGATTACAGGAAAGGAACCCAAGATCCTGCTAATAGGAACACTCATTATGAAACTGCTAGCCAAAATCCATCTGAGAGGTTAGGAGCTGATTCGAGTCATCTGAAAGCCAGGGGATTGAAGTTCAAATTTGCAGCATGGAATGTGAGGACAATGTTTAAAGCAGGAAAGCTTGATAACATTAGTAAAGAAATGGAAATTATGAACCTTGATATCCTTAGAATAAGTGAAACGAGATGAACAGAAAATGGAAAGATAAAAAAAGGAGACTTCACGATAGTATATTCTGGAGGTGAAAAACATCAATATGGAATAGTATTGCTTCCACTCGAAGAAAGTGGCAAGCTGCATTATAGGCTTCTGGCCAATATCAGAAAGAGTTATAATGGTTAAAATACAAGCAAAACCCTTTGATATCAACTTGATCCAAGTCTGTGCCCCAACGTCAGACCACAGTGGCAATAAAGTAGAAGCATTTTATGATGAAATTGAAGCCACTCTTAAATACACCAAATTCAGTGAAACAACGATGCTGATGGGTGATTTCAACGCAATGGTTGGAAATCTAAAAAACTAACATATATAGGTGGAAAATACGGCATCGGAGTTAGAAATGAAAGAGGGAATGGGCTAATGGAATTCTGTAAAGGCAAAGAACTAATTATAATGAACACCATGTACCAACATCATGTCAGAAACCTATACACATGGAAGAGCCCAGGGAACATAGTGCGCAATCAGATAGATTACATCATGATTAACAACAGGCATAATAATTCTGTAATAAATGGCAAAACATATCCTGGAGCCAATGCTGGATCAGATCACAGCCCAGTAGTAATGAATATCAGAGTGAAACTAAAACGTAAACCAAAATCCAAATATGAAGAGCAGTGCGATTGTTATATGCTGAAAGACGCACAGATTAGAAAAAAATATAAGATCGGAGTTTACAACAGGTTTTAAAGTCTTAATGTTGAAAAGACGCAAAACTTGGAGGAAGAATGGAAAGTGTGAAGATTGCGCTACCTGAGGATGATTGAAAACCATATAAAGGTTGGAATACCAGGAAGGGATATTAACTTTATAAGAAATCTGGACTGTACCCAAAAGCTTTTGTGAGACTAGAAAATGAACGGTCGGATGAAGTGTTGATAAAACGAGGTGTAAGACCGGGCTGAGTACTGTCCTCTGCTCTCTTCAGCCTCAATACAGAAATGATATTCAGAGCAATAGAAGATATGGATGGGGTGAAAATAAGTGGATATAACATCAACAATCTGAGATATATGCTGATGATACGGAGGAATTGCAAGAAACAGTAGATAAAGTAAACGAGGAAGGAAAACTGTATGGAAAGAAGATAAATGTTGAAAAAATCAAGACTATGTAGTATCAAAAGTAGCGCCGAGCGCAACAATTTCATATTGCCGTTGACACTGACGCAATTAATCAAGTATATTTATTTGTATATCTAGGCCAACTATTGACAGAGGATGCTAAATGCAAAAATGAAGTCTTACGTCGTATATCTGTAGTCGGAGGTACCTTCAATAAAATGAAGTCCACATTAACAAAAAAGGACATCAATCTTGAAATAAGAAAATGAATTCTGAAATGTATAGAGTACCCTATATTATGGAGTAGAGACATGGACTGTAACAACAACAGTTGAGAAACGTCTTAAAGAGTTCTAGATATGGTCGTACAGAAAAATGCTGAAATTGTCATGGACAGAAAAAGTAACAAATGAGGAAGTGCTCCAAAGAATGAATGAAAAACAAACACTGATCAGTATTTCGAGTGCAAGGATATTTTCAGATATTTTGGGCATTTCATACTGCTAAATAACATATACAGAACATTGTTAGGAGGATACAATGATAGAAAGAGAGGCAGAGGTCGCACAAGAATGCATTGGTATGACAACATCAAGGAGTGGACTTCTTGCCTTTGCTTTGCCACAAAATACGTTTCAAAGTTCAGGCTAATTTTAGCATATTTAATAAGGTTAAAGCCTTTAATTTTCCTCTTATGCTTCCTAGTCAATCGAAGCACACCCAAAACCCAATGCAGTGTACGATTTTAACTCCCTGCAGCACAAAATCAATATTAAAACGTGTACCGGTGAGTTCAAAAATTTCAGCAGGAACACCCATGCAAACGCGATCCAATTATGAGACAAACTCAAAGTCACAGTTTTGCTGAACAGCAGAGTTTCAAAAAGCATTTTCGGAACGTTGCAAACAACGGTGAAAACAAGAATGCGAAAAACAACAGCTTTTGCAAAGTCGTTTTCGTGTCTTCGTCTCTAAATAGGTCTGTGAAAATTTAACTCAACACAATTTAGATCCATTACTTGTCGTTTGATTGAGACAGAAGTCCAACTGTAGGCAATAAAACATACAGAAATGAATATGAAGTAAATTGCATTTATCACGACGACAACTTTAGGAGAATCGCCGAATGTGACAACTATCGTAAATAATGCAGATTCAAAGAACGTAAACAATACAAAGTTGCAAAATACAACTCGTTTCGCTCGTTTCTTCGTGACGATAGTCAAGTATTTTGTGACATACTTCATCCTCAGAAAACGGTCTACTGCGATTATTGCCACAAATTACGTGTTTTGACACCTCGATTTCATGCAGAAAAAGTAAAACGTGGATGCTATAAATGAAGCTCAAGACACCAACAAAAATATCTGAAATGCACAAATATTAAATAAAATAGAATGAATTGTTGTCTAGCCTGTTCAAACTTCGTAGAGCCCTGACGAGGAATGCGTTCAAAGCAATAATCGATATTGAAACTGCAACCATAAAGTCTCAAGTGACAACCACCAATGTCATCATGATGTTGAGTTTGTACAAACATTTCAGTAGATGCTCTGCCAAGAATGATTTTCCTGCGTCTACACGAATGATTCAGTGGATGTTCAGGACACCAGAAAGCTGTATTCTGCAACAACAAGAGTTAAAACAATTTAAGAAAACGACACCAATATTGTTATTTTGAATTAGTTTCAAGCTGATATTCTTGTGGTTGCTTTGAAATACTTTCTCGAAAATATTGCTCCTAAAAGTTTGTAAAGTTAAATTGCATTTAGATTTTACAACAAGAGTTATGAGAATCAGCAAAAACGGCAACTACATGGTATCTGTCGAATCTGTTCCCAGTTCATGTTCTTGTTGTTGCTTTCAAAAACTTTCCTGTTGTATACAATATGCCTGGAAAATATTTCTCAGAAAAGTATATAAAGTAAAATTGCTGTTTGATTTTGCAACGCGTGTTATGGAAATGAAATAAAACAACAAGTACATGGTATCTGTCAAATTTCTTCCAAGGTGATGTTCTTGTGGTTGCTTTCAAAACCTTTTCTTGTTGTATATAATATGCCTAGAAAATTTTGCTTACGAAATAATATCACCAAGAATATTATAGGGATGATAACATTGAGTTCACACATCTCTGAAACCTGTGCTCATATTTTAAAGCCTAGAAGCTTCTGCCATTTGAAAAAGTATGACCGTTCTTTGTGCTGCAGCAAGCAGTATGAAAACAAAAGGCAACGTCGAAAACATAATGAACCATAATTTTTCTGTGAAAACATGCAGATCCGTTCTAATTAAGACAATCAACTGCAATTCAAATAGCCTTTACGGTTGTGAATTAAATTTGGAAATGCCACATATTTACACGACCGATCGTAATGCACGAAATTAGAGCAACTACCATCTTGAGGAAAAATACGACTGTCTACATATTCTCATTACTCTGAACTCATAAAGATGCCTAATTACTCATAACGATGCCACTAAAAAACAAATATTTTACTTTCAAATGGAAAATTACGCTCGATGCTCTTTTATCAAACAAGTTTGTCAAACAACCAATTTGGAATCGTTTCGTTGATAAAAAATCTAAATTATTCGCAGGCCTATTTAAAAAATATCAATAGGTGCACAAGTTTATTTTTTTGCGACATCTTCTAAACTCTGGTTTTCATAAATTTCATAAAACACCTTAGGACATCCACTTTTCATACCGGGTGTCCCAAAAAAAACCTTACACGGGTTCTGCAAGTATTATGCACAAACGTAGAGTTGACCCAAATCTATTTCCTTTTTATACAAAGTGACAACTGAAAATTTATTTTTTATCCAACAACAATTGGATGAATTTCGGAAGAAAAAATGAGGGGAAAAAATGAAACGAGAGATAGACTTGTAGTGTGAAGTTCGTTACTGCCCTTACCTCTACAGCCCCTGGAGGATAATATCTTACTACCCTAGTATTCTTCAAATTTCCAGGTGAGGCCTTTTTCAATAAACTTCTTGAAAGTTGAGGGTCTCATACATTCTATGGTATTTGACGAAGGCCAAGAATTTTAAGGATGAGATTTATATACGCGATCCAGTTAGATAGAGCTAGGGTATGTTGTTTGATACTTTCCTCATTATGTAACAGAAGCCTATGATAATATACAAGTGCTTGCTTGTAAATTAATAATTTGAGAGGAGATCTTACCAATTCGCCTAAAATCGCAAGGTTGCTGCAATCAGAGTTAACTCCCAAGATAGTTTTACAAAGCCTGTTATGCTGACCCTTTGTTTCTTGAAGGTGGGACTCCATTAAATAACGAAAAGGATCATCATTACCTTTTAGGAGTTTAATTTGATTGCAGCTTAGTTAAAATTGGTTTGATAGTAGAATCAAAGATTTCGAAAGTCAGGAAAGGATCGAAATAAAATTTTTGTAGAACTGATCTTGCTCCAAAATACACATTACTCCTTCTTTCGCAGTGGTTGCGAGAAGCCGGAGTTTTAAAACTAGATGAACGAAAAATGTTGCTGAGATAGGTAGGTGAGAGAAATTTCATTTTAGCAAGTTTGAAGGAAATATTATTTGGAATTTTTTCATGGTTTTTTGGAAACCATAGCTTTTCTTCTCCCAATGTTCACCTAAAGATTCTAAGCAAACAGTGAGCCTGTAACTTATCTAGGGCCCTTGGAGACCTTCTAGAGACTGCGATAATAATATTAAATCATTAGCGTACAGAAGGTGCTTCTGAGGGAAATCTCCCATGTATACTGGATTGGAAGATTCATCGAAATCAGATTTTATATCTTCGATATACTGGTTAAAAATATGATTGGAAAGGTTGCAGCCCTGTTTCAGACCAATCTCTGATGAAATGGGCTGCGTGAGATGACATCCAACCTTTACATGTTGCTGTGCATAATTTTATATTGATTTTATGATCCTAAAAAAATTACTACCTTTGTGTATTGCTTGAAGGGTGTTAGTAGACCAATTTGTGGGATATTTTCCAGAACTTAAAATTAAATTAAAAAGTTTAATGATAGGTTTTGCGAGAGAGGAACAACAAAACTTCATAAATTCATTGGGAATTCTGTTTAAACCTGCAGCCTTGTCGTTTTAAGACTTCTAGCCTATTTTGTAATTTCCAAAATGGAAAATGAGGATTTAAAATCAGAATTACGGTATTTGCTATCTAAAGGTGAGTTGAATACTGTAGCACCTGTCATTAGTTTGACTAGCTGGAGTAGTGTGTAGATTTGAGAGATAAGTGTTATATTTCATACAAAGAGTGTCAACATCAGTCGACTCAGATTCAGAGGAAGCTGATTTTTGGTTTTTCAAAGAATTTATTATTTTCCAAAATCTTTAGGATGATTACTCTCTAAATTAAAGAGGGAATCTCTGATTTTTTTGCCCAAAAACGTTTCTTTATTTATTAACATACGCTTGTATGACAGGTAAACTGATCTATATCTTGACCAAATGTCAATGTCAGAAGGGTTTGCATTAAGGTTTTGAGCAAGTCTGTTCATCATATTGTTAGTATGATATTTCATGGTTAGTTAGACAATGGAGCAGAAGATTATAAATCATTTTATTCAATCTATGCACAACTTTATCTCTAAAACTATTCAATTTGATCATCCTAACATCCATATTTGCTTCTTGATTGAAATTAATTAACTTCTTTGTGACATTGATATGATCTGTTTGCCTCATTCAATTCAAATAAGATAGACTAGATAGATAACCCCTTTGCAATTTTCAGAATGTTTAATTGCTCTTTTTTGTATTGTACTGAATAGTCAATCCCAAACATCAATGAGAATTTCCGCGGACAAGATCCTGTCCGTGACGTCAGAAATAACAAAGGATTTATTCCATTAATAATTCATGAGTGCCATAAGACTACAAGTCAATCTCTCGTTTCCTTTCCCCCCGCCGCCTCAGCTGCTTCCTTCGTTTTTTCTCAAGTTCTTTCGGTTCCATTTCTTGGATTAAGAAAAAATAGACTGGATGCAAGTTTAGCACAAATGTGAAGATGTAACTTTTCGTAAAACACATCTATTAAAGAGCCTGATCCAGAGCCTGATAACATACGAGTAATTTGCGACCTCGATGTTGCAATGTAACAGGGTAAGAGCAAAAAGAAAGTCGCATATTTAGCTTTTTCTCTGCTTATTAATAAAATATATACAAACAACTATGCTAAATGGCCATGATTATAAAATCGATTTGTTCCTTGCTAACAATAATACGAACCGTTCTTAAAACGGATGTGCCATCAAAAGCTAAACTAAAAACTATGAATGAATGACCAGCACGTGGCCAGTCGGGAGCCAGGGTACTACAACCTAAGTTGACTACTTTTTCTTCCCAACAATCGATTACTAAAAACGCAAATGTAGCAGCTGCGATATCGTCATTCATGTTTTAAAGTTTTTTTTCAGGCTCCTTGATGAAAAATTGCCATCGATTTTAATTCGGTCAGTTTTCTCCTTGTCTAATCTAGTAAGCAAAAGACTAGATAACAAGCAAAGTTAAACAAAGGTAACATGTCTTTAGAATTTCCTTAAAACCAAATAAAGCCAACTTTAAATTCTTGATTTTCAGAGAAAAAATTTAATCTTTGATACCTTTATTCCTTTATTTCTTGTTGTTTGAACTGGAACACTTCTGGCTAAAAAACGCAAATGTAGCAGCTGCGATATCGTCATTCATGTTTTAAAGTTTTTTTTCAGGCTCCTTGATGAAAAATTG
>JAYJMH010048859.1:0-13909 GCA_036873815.1 Phacellophora camtschatica
AGAGTAAAAATCGTTTAGACCATACCATACCATACCACACCATACCATACCATACCATACCATACCATACCATACCATACCATACCATACCATACCATACCATACCATACCGGAGCGTAACATAACATGCGATATGCGATATGCGATATGCGATATGCGATATGCGATATGCGATATGCGATACAATACGATACAATACGATACAATACGATACAATACGATACAACACAATGTGATACAATACAATGCGATTGCAATTGTGATTCGCTGAATTATTTTATGCTTTGATGATTACTTTGTTTTCTCAGGTTCTTGATCTTCACATGATTTCAATATTTGATGCTCGTGAATTAGAACTGGTCATTGCTGGAACGGCAGATATTGATGTCAAAGACTGGAGAAGTAACACAGATTATCGCTCAGGTACATATCTTATCAAATTTGAAGCGAATTATTCCCGTTACGTTACTTTTAAATTTTAGTGGATTTTAATATGCATTTATTTTCGTTAATTTCATCATTTTTTTAATTTCATTTTTAGGTTATCATGATCGCCACCCTGTTATTCAATGGTTCTGGAAAGCTGTCGATTTTGTTAACAATGAACAGCGATTGAGATTGCTTCAGGTAGTTATTAATTGCAGAAAGAAGGGCTCCCATTCTAAAGGGGGGTTCCCATTCTTATTTCCCAGTACCATTTTGCCATAAATCCCAGCCATTTTTAGTTAAATCCAACCAGTTATCCAAATGCTTTTCAAACTGATCATGAAATCCGATTTCCGTTTTATTTGTTTCCGCTTCATTTCTTACCATTTACTTTCAGGCGAATCGCAATTTACCCTTTCAAGCCATGGGGAAGCAGTACCACTTGACTTGGATAGGGGGGGGCATGTCCTATTTTTTTGGGTCTGGCACTTTCGATAGTATATTTTTGGGTCTGCAAAATTTTTCATCAAAAATTATCATTTTGGCTCTAAAAATTTGATATCTCATATTTTTAGATAAAATATTGATAAATTAGCATAGAAAGGGTTAATAAAAAGATGTTAAAGAAAGATGTTAAGATAAAAAGATGTTAAGCAAAATTGCATCATAACATGCGCCATACTATTATATTTTTGGGTCAGCTCTGCTTTGGATTAGATTTCCGCGGACACGCCCCCCTATCCAAGGTAGATGGCACTGCCCCCCCCCCCTGGTGGCCCTCAAGACTTTCTGTGAAAGCTATCTTTAAGGACTTACAGGTTGAGATGTTCAAAATTTGAAGAACAAAAACATTGAAATGTTTTTTCTCGTACCATAGATTCCAACATGAATGGGTTAGGCTGGCCTCGAACACATTTTCGTGAGATAGTTCTATTGATTTACTCATCTATTGTTATTCTTCACAATCGGTTCTTTGATATGTGGTTCGTGTTTTCCTTATATTTATTTAAATCTTTTTTGCAGTTTGTTACTGGGACATCAAGTATACCATTTGAAGGATTTTCGGCACTACGTGGCAGCACTGGTCCAAGAAAATTTACTATCGACTGTTGGGGAGATCCAAAAATGTTACCAAGGTAATGTTTTCATTTGTCTGTAAGATTTTGAATATTGCAGGTCAATTTTTATAAGAAAAACTATAAATAAGTTTTTTTTATCTACAAATGCCACATGGGTGAATAATCTCATGGGTGAATGAAATTTCTTGTGAGTTTTCGTTGGAAAGTGTTGAGTCGAACGGGGAAGAAATATGAAACTTAACTTCTTGCCGAGGAAAATAATTAACTAAGATATGAATCGGTTGTAATTTTTATTTGTAGAGATCATTTCATTTTAAATTTTAAATTCTTTAAATTTTACAATGCAAACCGTTTATTACATTTATTTGCTATTTCTTACTACTTTATCCAAAAATATAAGAGTTAAATTTTTTAGAGCCAAAATTATCAAACCAAAAATATATTGTTTAAATCGAAATCCCAGATCCAAAAATATAGGACACGCCTCCATACCCAAGACAAGTAGTACCGACCCTATGGGATCATCATACAAGGAAAATACCTAGTACAAGGAAAATCCCCCCTTCTTATAAATAGGCCTTTCTAGTTTTGCATAGCTTATCAAAACGCAGAAAACGAAGTAGTAGGAACCGGGGCTATTTCCTGATGAAGTAATAATTTTTATTATAGATTACAATGCATCTGATGATCAACATAACCCTATCATTATCCCCACTTACAGAAGCTATCAGATAAAACTTTCTGTAACTATTCCATGATTTAAATCATTGGCTATATCATTATTATTAACCACCGTGCCCACTGAGAAGAAAGAGCAAAGGGGACAATTTCTGGAATCAACAGCTGCTAATTCCAGGGACCCAAGTGACTAGAAATTACTTTAAATCCTACAACCAGATGTGGTAAAAGGTGGCCTTCAGACTTTACAATTTTCAGGGGGCTGCCGTTTCTCTCGGGAACCCTGCTGTTTATAATTAAAAAAAACAGAGTATTCCCTGTTGACAAAAAAATGTTATTCTATCGATCATCAAATTCATTGCAATTTCCCGCGAACTCTTCAACATATTGCACTGCATTGTGGTAAATATTTAATTTCCAATTTTCAGGGCGCATACCTGCTTCAATCGCTTGGATTTACCGCCGTACAGAAATTATGAAGAACTATTCGAGAAATTACTGTACGCTGTGGAGGAAACGAGTACATTTGGAATTGAATAATCAGCCGAAGAATGGGGCCAGTAAAATGATTTTAAAAATAGATTTTTCGAACATAATTAAAAGACCCAGTTACGAGATGTGTAATTTTTACCGAAGGGTGTATTTAATATAAGAGTTTTTTGAAATCACAGATTCTTGCCATTCTTGTTTTGATGATAGGTTTTGGTTATTTATGAAAAATCGCATAACAAGATTCCTTTCGTTCTAAATCAACCCCCCCCCCCTCCCTAATATCCAGGGATGTCGGAGCAATGAAAAAACAACGAGGCATAAAATTGTATAGGGGCAAAAAGTAGCGCAGGTATAAATTAAAATCAACGCAACAAACAAGTTTAAAAGTTTGTTAGCCTTCGTCAGCGTCAGCCGCTTGTTTATTTCAAAAGGGAGGGAATTTCATTTTGCAGGGGGTTGCACATTCAAAATAACGTAATTTAGATAATGAACTTACGTTGGAGCATCTGAAATTGACATAAAGTTGTGTCGGCGTTAAACGTTTTTTGTTGTTAAAAAGAAATTACTTATTATAATATGAAATACAATACTACTTTGGTTAAAAAGGAAACTTTTGCCTCCTTTTTCCCTCTAGCGGAAATGCAAGGGGGTTCTGCTCCTCCACTGCCCCCTGCTCCCTGTTCCGGCATCCCTGATAATGTTTCACATTTGTCAGTTCTGTTGTAAATCTAACTCTGATAGGGTTCCTTCACAAAATTTTCTATAGAATTATCTGTTGTCGACATGGGCGCACCTTCAAATCTAACTTAGGGGGGGGGGGGGTATAACAAAACTTTTGGACCGACTTACACTCCAAAATATTTTCGATCAACTAACAGTTAATAACTGACCCCAAATTTCCATGAACCGATTTATTTTAAAAAATGGACCAACTTAGTATAAATTGGGGGGGGGGGTTTGCCCCTGTCGACCGTTTTGTCGTAATTCCAAAAGAAACTTTCTAAGATTAAAAATTTCTTACTTTCATTGATTTTATCTTATGTATATACTGATTTTTGTCATTAGTTTTTAGCTATAAATTTTGTTTGATATTGTTGAATTCAAAGCTACATGAAAAGAGCCATAAAAACTACATGTAAGTATTCCCATCATGCGTTTTTATATCGTGTATGTTATTCATGCGTATGATTGGACAACGATTTGGAACGATTGGAATTGAAATGTTTCAACAACATGAGTTCTACTCAAGCGTTATTCCAACCTAAACTTCGAGTATTAAATTGGTGTCAGACATGAACCCTTGAACGTTCGAAATCGTGGTATTTGGATTTATGCATTATAATTTGTGCATTCCATACAGTCAACACCGGAGATGTCCGGGGTGGAGGAGAGATATTTTGTTGATAAAATTTATAACAGATACATTGTTATTTTGTCATGGTGCTTGTTTTTATTGGCCCAAGCTCAACGTAGAATTTACCCTGGCCAGACTGCTGGTTCCATTTTTTGGGAGGTATGCAGTGGTGCTGCTTTGATTTTTGAAAAGAATCTTCGCACAAGTTGAAAAGAATCTGCCCACTGTTTGGCGTCTTGCAGTACCCTATTCGCACAGACTTGTAGCATTCAGCAATTAAGATAAAAACGATATTACGATTTTTGCAATTAGTTGAATACTCTGAAAAGAAATACCATTTTGTTTAGTTATTCTTTTTAAAAGATTTTGTAGCAGTTTTTTTTGCTAAGTTTCTCTTTGTATTTTATGACTCCATTAGCTATAATTTAAATTGTGAGCAATTGTAGCAATTGCCACTCGTCGCCACTCTCCTCCGCAGAGGCTTACTACGAAAAAAATAAAACGACTGAAGTACGGTCTGGTACCGTGGTGTTATTTTCGACTAAGAAACCTGGGTTCCACGGAAACGGCCTAAAATAAACGGAAAAATAAACAAAACTCTTCCCTGGCGTCCAGTAGTCCCATGCGATACGCGGTTTGAGTTGACGTCAGCAAACCAGGCTGACTGAAGTAAGTTAGCCTCTGCGGAGGAAAGTGACTCGTCGTCTTGTTTATATTGTGACTTGGTATTTTTATGTCAAAATTTGCACAGAAGATAATGTTTTTTCTTGAGCTTATTTCTACATGTATTACCGGGTGGCCCCAAAAAGTAATTTATGTTTACAGGGCTGTAGCTGGAAATCCATATTTTTCAATTTTCAATTTATCATTAATGACATGCTACACTTTACAAGAGCGTCGTCATATGAGCTAAACTAAACCAAACTAATTAACAATGGTAGTAATTGTATAATACGACATAAGAGGTAAAAACTGATGCTAAATATAAAGCTGTGTAGATGGCGTGATCACAAGTTATCAGGTCAGTTTAAATACTAGTTGCGATTAGGTAAAAAACGTTTTTTAAATTCCATTCTTGATAAAGTATGAATCTTCACACGAAATTTATAAATAGATAAATTTATTATCTCTCAAGAGTAGCCCAAAATTTAGCATCTAAAAAATGTTGTCCATCTTCCACATCCGACATCTGTACCCTGGCACATTTCACAAGTTCGAGACTCAACTGGCAAATTACCAGTTTCGATGCGTAACCTATGATCGCTACAGCGAAACCTAGCGAGCGCCCTCCTGAGGTAATTTTTGTGTTTAGTTTCGTGTATGGCTCACATTTGAATTGGTGTTTGAAATTTTTATATTTTCTAAGTTTATTGTGACCTTTGTTCGAGGGGCCACAGTCAGCCATACTAGAAATGAGCAAATCTCAAATTGTATACAAAATGATTTAGAGTTTGGGATATCATTCAGTCATCTGCAATAACGTTTATATTTCCAAAACTTGAAAATTAGAATTGCCCTAATTTGTTAGCCTACGAGTAGCATCAAACTTGGCTGAACCCAAGCTATAATGTCTATAGTTCGTGAGTTTAATTTGCAAAAACAATTTTATTTTTCTTTCTTAATTTGTGAATTTTATTATATTATGTTATTATAGTCTTTTAAAATTGTAAATTAGGTTTGTCTATGGTTTTAGTTAGCTTTTATAGTATTAAATTATTGCATGTAATATTAAATGGAGGGACTCTTGAAAACCAATCATTGATTGAAGGATTACTCTCCTAAAAAGATTGAAATGGCGCGTGGCCGTGTAGCCTGGGTACTAGTAATGCCATACATGAAGTTATCTGTTACGTCATGGATGGCATTATGATCTGCTGAAAAAAAAAACAACAAATTGCATTGCAGTCATCAACAAACACACATTTCAAGAAATGCCTTGGCGGCAGTTTGCCAGGTACTTATTTTTTCTAGTTTTTGTAAAATATAATTTAATAAAAGGCAGAGAGTGAACAAGCACAACACAGCTGCTGAAAAAAGCACAGAGATGAAAGAAGAATAAAAAATGATGGCAATTCGGCACACAACCTCAGAGTGGAGTCGGGGAATAATATTATTCCTCGACCAAAGAATTACTTCCCTATCGAAGTTGTGAGCCAAATTGAATGGGGGCAATGCAGAAAATGTTTGGAGCTTTCTTTTTTTGATTTTGGAATATTTTTTGTTGCCAATTACAATTTCGATTTTTTTCAAGTAATTTATTTAGCCCTAGGCTATTTTAATCTTTAATTAATATGTGGTCATTTAAATCTTTTTCAAATCATTGATCTTTTGCTGTTCTTTTTACTAATGCACATTCGTTACTGCATTTTGTAGAAATGCCAGAAAGTAGAGAATTTGTTTGAAACCAAATAAATTGTCTAATTTTGTTATGCTGTATATGCTGATTTATGCCAATCTGATGCCAATGCCATGCCAAAAAACTTAGTTATGTATAATAGCTGTGCTAGCTGTCTCGATCTACTAATGCCTTCTATGACTTCAACTTACTCAACTCCATGCCAATAAAACTCCATGTCTAAAATCTCCATGTCTAAATACATGTTCACGAAAAGCATCCTGTAGAATACATGGGTATTTTTTATTTTAAAATCGTTCTGCCTGCAAGACAATTAATGTTAAACAAAAACTTATAACAATAATTGGTTTAACTTTGGTTTAACACCATGAGATGCCATATATTCTTATTTAAAATCAATCAATGTACAATGTTTAAATTGAAAGGTCACCCTAGTATGTCAAGCAAGCTTCTTATCCATGCCACATATGAGCTTTTATATGTTACAGGGTTCTGACTATAGTTTTATTTTGCCAAATGCTTGTAGTTTTGGTTGAAATTTAAATAATATTTTTTTTCAGGATGTTGGCGAATCAGCATCATCTGGTGAACATGGTATGACTGGCTACTCATTGTTTGCCTTTGTTTGATTAAAACAGTGTAATTCTGTAAACCTCAGATTATATGAAATTATACTGTAAGGTCTCCCTTTTATATGCCCATCATTTTGCAAAGACTGATTTATTAAAATATGAGGACGGTGTACATCTTTTATTTTCAGATTAAGAAATCATCTTTATGTAAGCCCATCAAAATACTGTATGCTTTATGAACTTAAGCATTTTATTTCCTTCAACTAATTTATTTGAAGAATATTCTTTTTGGCAGAGTTTTATGAACATTTTTTGTCCAGGGGTAAATATTCTTCACAATACCGCAATATTCCTCTGAGGAAATAAGAATGAAATTCTCATCAAACAGAAAAGGAATTTTAATGAAACACTCTTCTTGTTGGGGAAATATAATAAATTATTGTGAAGGATATTTACCCCTGATTTTATTTTGTATTTTAGACATAACAAGTTTTGTTTCATTGCTCTTTTTCACATTTTTCCATCTTGTTTTTTTAATTTTTCAAAGATTGCTGAAACACCGTTTATGAGGAGGCTGGCTCAAATGACACATTATGCGTACAGAAGAGCAACTTATATTGGTATGTACAAAATGCTGGTTTCAAACAACATTTTTAATCATAGAGCATGTAATATTATTTATTTGCTAATTTGCACAAGAGAATTTATTTTGTCAAAGCCTGCTGTTATGTCATTTCACAAATTTATATTAAGCTTAATTCTGCTGGAAAGGGAGAACAGAATAACTTTTTACAGGCAATTTTTCAACATTTTCTTATTGGAAATATTATCTTATATAAATAGCACAATAGTAATAGTTGACAATAGTTACTGTCAAGGGGTGGAACAATAGTAAAATACTAAAATTGATTGGCTTTTTCAAGTCTGTGGACCAGCAAATGTTTAATGTTTATTTATTTATCTGGTATAATGCAAAGTGTAATTTCACCACTAAAATTTACATTGTTAAAAAACAAAATTATAGTTATAAAATATTTACACAGTATTCAAATTACAAAATCAATCAGTAAAAAGCATTTTAAATATCACAAACCCTTAACTAGAGTGGCAGGGATAACATCAGAAAGGTTGAGGTGACCTTAATTCTGTGATGGTCGCTTTTAGAGGTGTTGTTTAACAGATAAAGATGCCTGGCATACAGATGGCATATGTACATAAAAGTTGTGCATGCTTTTTAAAAATTTCATAAATTAGATGTAAATTAAATTATTTTCCAGGAAACCAGAAAGTGGAAGAAATTTTGTCACATCAAAACAAGAAGAGATATCAAGAGTACAATGAATCAGCAGGTGGAACAGCGACTGGATTTTTTGTAAGATTTTTTAAAAATTTGCAGACTGAACTTGAAAAAGCAAACAAATTGAAGCCAAAATAGCAAGTGTACATTCAACTCCATATAGAAGAATCTTTGATTGAATGCTTTTACGTGAATATAATTAATAATTTGTTTTGTAATGTCTCATTCATTTTTTGAATTATTTGTTATTTATTTACATCGCTTTTATTTTATCTTTTGCATTTATTTGGCTTTGTGATGCTTTCTTTTGCAAAACTTTTTTACAAAAATTATCATAAATCTTATTTTAGATTTTGCTCCAGAATTTTCCAAATTTTTACAATTTCTGGCATAAAGTTTGCAATGTTGTCATCTTTGTGGAATTTTCCAACAGCATTCCTTTACGGCTGAAGCTAAAGAAATACTTTTAGAAGAAGGATAGACTCTTCTTACTGAACATTACGGTGACCATATGTTTTCCAAATAGCAAATATTTAAAGGTCGCTGAACTGTATTGTTAATATTTTAGACCCAGACATACTTTTTTAAAACTTTTTTATCATAGTCAAGCAAAAACATCTGTTATTTCGTTGTGGTATGAATCAAACTGTCGACACTTTACCACACCCACAGCGGACTTATCGAAGGCTTTTTCTCTGTCATGAAACTTTAAAAGGCGAAAAGTTACTCTGCATGCTTAATATGGTATATTTCGAACTTTTCGGTGGTACCCCTGATATATCGGTACGGATATGTGCCACCGATAAGGATAGGTATGGAAGACAGTAAATTATCTAAACATGGGTAGGAACAAAAATGCTTTAACTTTGGGTTAGATATTTAAAATTGCCCTAATGTTGGGTGGTTTGAAATGAAGCACAACATTAATGTTGGGTACACATGAAACTTTGAACTTTAAAGATGGGTCAGTTTATAAAATCTCAGCGACACACTCCCGTCCGACCCTGGGATGTGTACCTGCAACATGACTTGAGTATGGTGAATTGCCTATCATAAGTTATGATTACCGATTATATAACAACCGATTTCACTGGGAGTCTCCCGATACTTTATTAATTTCTCCCAACTTCTGGAAGCTTTCAGATGAGATCTCTAATTGCTTTCTCCGATCTCTTAATCGTTAAATGACAAGGACATCTTTGATGCTCATCATTCCAAAATTGTAAAAATATTTAAAAGCGAATTCATGATGATTCCAGTGAAAGCAATGCAAAAAACCCTGAAAATAAAAGTTTCAAAAAGGAATAGCTCATTCAAGTACCAAGTGCGCCAAAATAATTTTTAATAATAGAATAATTTTTAGAAATTTTTTCTGATGCTCTCGAAAATATTGAAAAACATTGTTCAAATTTCTAAAGCTTTTGATGGCGTCAAAATTTATCGGTTTTTTGTGCGCCCGGCACAATGATAGTAATAAAACACAACTGTTGAAATAATTTTTGTTTTTGCTAGATGACTATTTTTGCATTTTTCTTCCTGCATTTTTTTGAAGAAAAAAAGTTAATGGCTCCTAATTTTAGCTATTGTGAGGTTGGCAAATCTGATTGTGCGCTTCTGTTTTTGTTCTTTTTGGTTAATATTGTGACGCCGTGTTTTATGGGACAAGACTTTCATTTCATGTTTATTCCATATTTAGCTTTTGCAAAATTCTTACTTTTACTGAGCTAATCTGATGGCATTTGGGCTCAAAATCTAGCCTAATTTTAGCCGGCCGCCACAACTTCTTTGTGGCTCCAATCGGTCACAAGACAATTTTCTCGTCTGTTATTGGATTATTTTCATTACTGTAAGATCGAGGCTCAATGTTCGGATTTTGCGGACCAATAGACAACTATTGATTGGCCTTTTGCAATTAATCAGACAATGAGAGTTGTGATGCCACGCGTAGGCTATTTGTGAGCTGTAGTTTATTGGTTTTCATTTCCTTTTTGAATCATGTTAATTACATCCAAACGATGCAGTTTAGTCCAGTTTCAGAATTCCGAAATTGCTTTAGATTACTGTTAAAGGCCGCCCACAGAATGAAAAGTATCAATTTTGAAAATTTGCATTTTTGATACCAGACCTGGATTGTGGAAACGAGGTTCATTTTAACAATTAATTGTTTAATTTTTACGAACGTTATTTATAGTGATTGGAAATCTCTATATTCAAAATCTGATGGGATTTTACCCTAAAAATGTTGTTAGGACAATAATAGACCGCATGACTACGGTCACTAGAACCCTTTGGATTACGAATAACCACTAATTTTCAAAGCCCTCTTAATTTTTCGTTTGTCAAGTCTGGCCTTCATTTCGCGAAAAGCGAAAAAGCTTTAAGCAGAAACGAGGCCAGGCTTGACAAAAGAAATGGGAATAGGGTGCTTATGCTTATTTTTCCAGGTAGATGATAAACATCTCTTTTCTTGGCTCCCAAAAGTTACTTTTACTGTAGAATTCAGTATAAGTTTTTCTTTGCATGTTACAAACCACGCGCATTGTGGACTGGAGGGGGAATGGGTGGCACCTGGACCCGGCCGGATAGCAACAACTATCTTTTTACAAAAGGGTGGCCGGGAGCAACGAGAGCATGCTCTTAGATAGGTACTCAAATACAATTTTGGCGCACGTTTCCTTTTGGATAATTCGAAATTGAAAAGTATTTCGAAATTTGTATAAGGATTGGCCCTCATCTCTTCTTGGTGACGCTTTTACGACGAGGTGTACATTTTGAAAGCAGGTATGTTATAAGCGCATTACACTTGCTATACTGCGGGGTAATAAATTTTACGATGAGATGTGTATTCCTTATATATCTCTGTTTAACACGGTGTAGGGTATATTTTGGTCGGATGGCACACCTCCAGTATTTCTCTTGTTGGAGTGCCCCCCCCCCACCCAGGGTTCCGCGATAGTTTACTGCTTTTTGTCTCAGTAAATCATTGCGTAGCCGTTTTTTATGGATTGACTTTAGAAATTACTAAACCCACGCAGAGGATAGATGCTCATATGACTCATTTAATTTCTAAAAGCTCACAAAATTTAGGGACCGGTGTTAATTATGACGAGGGGGGAATGGAAGATTGACATAGCAAATGTTCAAGGCCCCCTAAGATCTGCTAAATAGGTTAAAAACCCCCTGGGCAGTGTTCTTGAAGGACCCTCCTGTTTCAATATAAATTTTTTTCATAGCCCCCGCCATAGGCTTTCAAAAATTCAAGACCTCCTCGTTTCTCCTCCAGCCCCCTAGTCATATTTAATGATCGGTCCATAAGAATATTGCCGGAAATTTCTTTATTATTTCCCCCCAAATTTTCACTTGAGTGGCTGAATATTGGTTGTTTGTGATGTTCCTCCACATCGACAGAAGTGATATCCCTGAGGGTGACATGTCGGCCTTACATGGAACAGTTAAAGTGTGGCCACAAAAGACGGTGTGTGAGTATGTGGCTACGTAGGAAAGACTAGTGGTTAGTCTTACGTACACACGTATGTGGCAAAAAAATTTCTAAAAGTGGCAATAAATATCCTGTAAAGCTAAAATTAGCATTTTGTATTTCTACAATACATTGTGTTTGGTTTCTATTACATCCAACATTAGAAAAGATGTCCTGTATGAAAAGATTTTTTTCAAGATCATTTTCACAGATGTTAACTAAAAAAATGTCTGTGATGCTGTTTTTTTTTTGCTCCATTTTTTTAAGCACACGATCTAATAAAATTTGTTAATGATTTTTACCTGTGATCAATGATATAATTTATAAATACACAGAACAAACGAGAGTGCAGTTTGGTTTATGACGGCTTTTAATTCAATTCCTTACAGCTGGCCAACACAACGATATGCCCCTCCCAAACCACAGACCAGTATATGGTATAATATTGGAAGCAGGGAATCTCTAAGGTTTACCTTGACAAAACTTTAAATTTCTATTTGATTGAGTCCAGTTAGAGTTAATGCTATATAGCCTTATGTGAAAATAACAGTATTTAAAATAATTATTCTTGTGACGTTGCAGATAGTTCGTGCAAAGATGAAACGAGAATTAGAAATGGCTTGGACTGTTTATTTTGCTTTTTTTACTTCATTTTACAGATGTTTTAACATCGATACGAAGAATCCTGTCATTTTCAATGCTGGTGATGGAAAACATGGCTATTATTTCGGATATTCGCTGGCTTTTCACAAATTCAGAGGCAAAAGATGGTAAGTTATCTCGTTTCTCGTATCGCGAAACTAAAACCATTAATTTCGATTCTTGTTTGGCATTAGCTTGACCTAATAACATAAACATAATTGCATCAGCATGGTTACCATAAACAAATTTATGAATCGGGTTCAGCACATGAGAAAAACGGTGCGACATTTAACTATAATTCCTGCTTTTGCGTGAGTCGCTCTAAATTCGCTGTCTCGCCAACTCAAAATTAAACTTAAACTTCAGTTAAACTTCACTCTTCTCCGGTATGACATAAGTTTCATACGGAATTATCGCTCTGTTGAAAATAATTTTACATGAGATTTCCGTCAATCCGTCGATAAATTCCGTCAACCCGTCGATAATTTCGTCGATAAATTAGAGATAAATTGGTTACCTTATTTAAAATCCGCCACATATTTTTTATTTGACTTCAAACGCTTAATTTTAATTATATGGTTCATTTCATTTTCTATTATTTATACACGATAAATACCCTTCAGCTAAAATGTTAATACAAGATATATAATAATACTATAACTTAATATAAGATAAGATAAGATAATAAATATATGCTAGATTATGGCATATAAATTATGGCTGTTCTCCCAGGGTGTCGTATTGTTAGCGGTCAGCTCTTAAGAACTGCTTCAGATTTTTTTTTAAGCGTTGTGAACTTTTGAATGTTAGTAGGAATATTCTAAATCTTAATGGTCTTTCAAAGCTGCGTATGGTCTTTCAAAGCTGCGTATGCTAAAATTAAAACATAAAAAATAGGATAAACAATTAACTAAACAGAACAGGGACAAGCAAGCGGTAGCCTGGGTACAACCTCGATACTTCCAAAAAAAACTTGTATGAAGCTGGTGCTAGCTAGGAAGAAAGCGGACCAGGAAGCGAGTGTTTTGAAATGAACTCAACTTTTTTCGGTTTTTCAGATTTTTAAAATTTTAATTCCTCAAGAAAATAGCAAGCGTCAAGAGGCCAATAGCACTTTGGTAAGAAATAATTGAAGGCTTCTTAGAATCTTAACTCATCTTGTTTCCTTTCTCTTAGCCATGGAGCCAAATATGGACATTTCGTTCTCATAATGGGTGAAGCAAAAACTGGTTTCGAATGTGACAAATTGGGCTTTTTTGAGGGTTTGACTCATTAGGCCAACTCTAGCCTGATATCAGGCTCGCCGATAAAATAAAAAAATTGAAAAACTTATATTTTTTTTATTCCATTAATTTTATTAATTTTTAATTATAAATATTAACGATAATAATGAGCGACGTTTCGATGTCATCTTAACATAATTTTCAAGCTAAATATAACTCAACACTATAGGAACACAAAGACACAACAAACATGCTAAGAAAACAAAAGGATTAACTAAACTATCCATTTTTGAAATTTTAATTTATTTTTTA